>PVKA01017224.1:8843-37778 GCA_004027165.1 Ctenomys sociabilis
TTTTTTTTTTTTTTTTTTTTTTTTTTTTTTTTTTTTTTTTTTTTTTTTTTTTTGTCTTTTTGAGACAGGGTCTCACTATGCAGTTCAGGCTGGCCTTAAGCTCACTTTGTAGCTCAGGCTGGTCTCGAACTCACAACAATCCTCCTGCCTCAGCCTCCCGAGTGCTGGGATTACAGGCATGCGCCACCATGCCTGGCTATCACCTACTTGCTTTATATCCTGTGTTCTGCTTTCTAGACAGAAGCCAGGTACTTTTTTTTTTGAAGTTTAAATCTTAAGCTTTGACTCTCCTGCATGCATAGATCTCTCTATGAATAAATGACCCAGCCATCAAACTAGCCTGCCTCCTCAATTTTCTGCTTTAGAACTTTGCTTTCATTAATCATGTAGCTTGATCATAAAGCACTTGTCTCTTTTTAAGCAAATTTTCTTGCTTGGTCTAAGATCCATTTGAGAAATGGTGCAGAGGAGGCTTAAAATCTGTCTCCCTGATGACAAATTTCACATGTGACTTTTCAAATTGATGGAGAGATCTTAGTGAAAATAAGAGCCAAGTGAATCCACCTAGTGTAGTAGTAAGAGTCAAGCAGCAGCAACAGTAGAAGCCAAATGCTGGCCTCTGGACTCCCTGTCCAGTGCTCACTCCCTACCACCTCACTAACTCCCCAGGACAGAAGGCGACTCAATCTTCACCTTACTGTGTGACATCAGTCTTTGGTTCTAAGAGGTCCACATGTCATTTCCTTTACCAAACACTCAATTCTGTGCAGTTTCCACTTCAGCCAGACACCATCTGGAAGACATGAAAGAGTGGAAAGTTTTCACACAAGACCAGAGCCCCAAGTTGGTCAAGGAGAATGTGTCCAAAGCACTTAAGTTGTGTGGAAAACACACGTAGGGGCTTAAGCGTGTATGTTTGCATGGAGAAGGAAAGAGGCTTTGGAGGTTAGATTTAGTAAAATATAAGATTTTTATAAAAGTATAAGGAGAGTAGTTATCTGTATACAATCATAATGAACTTCAAAAACAAATATTGATATTACATATTTCGTAATGAGCATATAGTGAACATGTAGAAAACTGTTATGAGGTCTTGAGAAGACATCCATCAATGACTGGTACATGTTGAGTTCACATAAATTGAACTCCATATCATTCCACAGTGGTGGAATCCTACAGAATGGACTGGATATGGGCAGGATGACTAAGAAGAGAGATCAAGTCAAGAAACTTAAAATATCAAGAAAAATCATGCTCTGTGGTATATGAGTCCACACCTCAGCCACAGAGAGAATAATAAAACCATGACATGACACCAGTTCTGCTCCTACTTGCCATACACAAGTGACTCATACTCTTAGTCCTTTGATTGCATTTCCTTAAGCTATAGCTGAACTCTCTAGAGTATGTGCCACAGAACATCATTTCTTGAGAGTTGGACTTAAATCTGTGCTAAAATGAATTTAGACGACTGTAGGACACACACCACACTTTATCACTCATGATGCATACTTGTCATGGGAAATGTGTGAAGTCCTTTTGAGCCATAAAACTGAGTTTTTCGTGGAATCATTTAAATGCTTTCTATAGGAACAGGATCCTGTGGAATTACAATTTCAAATATTTCTTCAGGATTTAATCTCTGGTTTTATAGAGGATATACCATGCTTTGTGATTAGAAGAGAAAACAATTAATTTCCATTCAACATTCACAGTGTTACAGAGGATTGCCTTTACTTATCTGTGCTGCTGCTCTTAAGTAACTGTCATATATATTTATTTTTTATAGGTTTTTCCCCCCGGAGCCAGGGATTGAACTCAGACCCTTGTACTTGCCAAGGAAGCACTTATTCTACTGAGGCGTCTCCCCGGCCCTTAATACTTTTTTATGTAAAATCCTTGTAGTATCCAGTTAAATAAGCCTAACTGAAACTAAAGAATGTATGCGATTATCTGAAAAGTTGAATGCCTATAAAATAAAATATCTGCAAGGATGGACACCAGGCATCACTCCAATATCTGCACCTTATAACATTCCTTGCATTGGGAAGGAGTCTTATTTCCCCTTTCTTGAACTTGGCTGAAATCTGTGAGTTGTTTTTAGTCATTGTAATGTGTCAGAAGCTATATTATCCTTGTCTTGACTTAGCCCTGAAGAGATTTGATTGCTTCCTGCTTGGAGACTTTGGAACAGAGCCACTATGTAAATAACCTTGATCTAGACTACTTACTGTGACCCCCGGTGCTGGAGTGAGTTCCCTGGAATGCTCTAGCCTCAGCCAAGCTCTGAACCAAAAAAAACTGTCTTATGTGTTAACTATAGTAAGTACCATATATACACTAATAAAACCCCCAACTGATTCAAAATATGTAGATTGGAAATATATTTTGTTAAGCCACTTTGCATTGGTTTTGGGAAAGGATGTTAGATAGCACTAGACAACCAAGGAAAGTAAGTTAGTGCTTCCATGATAAAAAATAAGATCAAGCCACGGCGAGAGGCAAAGGGATGGCAAACAATTTGAGTGAAGATGGCCTAAAAGTGTGTGTGAATTACTATTGGAAACTACAGAAAGAATGACCTACTTCAGCAAATGAAGTATTATGAATGGTAAAACTGAAAGTAAAGGAGCAAATCAACTGGTAAATTTTGCTGTAGAGAGTTTCAGGAAGGATATTGACTCTTAGTTGGATTTTTAGCAACCTATTAAGGGAATGGAGAAATAAATAAAGATCTTTTTGGTTTCCAACTAAACTTACAAAAATATTTTAACATAGGATTTACAGGGTTGGAAAATTAAACTGTTTCTAATTTTCAGCTATTTCAGCTGACACATGATTAGAAAAATGGGAAAGGACTGCTTCCATTGAAATATTCAGCCCTTAGTACTGTAATGAATTATGAAAATGAGGTGACGATAAAATCAAAAGTAGCAGTATAGAATATAGTGTGAAAACATCACATAAATTTTAAGTCCTGGGAGCCAGGGTGATGGCTCAGTGGAATAAGCTCTTCTCCCGTAAGTGCAAGGGCCTGAGTTCAATTCCCAGTTCCTCTCCCCCTGAAGAAAATTAAGTCCTTATCTTCAAATTTTTTTGAGACAATCTACAGTCTTTGTGAGAAATTTAAAGTATTATCTCTTGGCTATTTGATTTAGTATGGACTAAAGAAAGTACCGTGATTTTAAAGGATAATAGGTATGGGCTTATATCATTAGGTAGATTAAAACTGATAATGAGAGAGCTGTGAGGTTTTGCTAATTATTTTTGAACTAATTATCCAAGTATCACTGTTAAAAATAACATTATTAATGGAAAATTTACATGCAACAAACTTCACTCAATCTGATGTTACTGCATAGTAAGATATTGCAATAATAATATAATGTTCCTAAAAAGTAGAACTTACTTTAAACATGTTCACTCTACAGAAGTGATAAGTGTTCGTATCTCATCCATGAACATGGTATATTTCCCCATGTACTTAGATATTTGATATATCTTAGCACTATTTTTTAGCTGTCAGTCTAGTCTTTGTACTACAGTATTTAAAGCACATCTTTTAAACATTCACAATTTTGGAATACTTGCAAATGATGCTTTCTGAAAAACTAATTTCAATTATTTTTTGTTAAAGTACAAATAAAATTATTTTTTTCAAAAATAACACGTTGAGGTTATGTTCACATAATATAAGATGAATCATTTTAAAATTTACAATTCATGTTGCCATAATCACCCTTTCCATCAAATTGTACATCACTATCATAATTCTAAAGTAAAATCCCTTACTTCATTGTTCATTGGTAGAACTTTTGGTAGGTGGTTAGATCATGGGTACCATATAGCCAACACTGCTACAAAGTGGAGCCTAATCTAAAGCAACAGCTCACTGGGGAACTGGCTTGGAATGGTATATCTCCATTCTCAGTCCTCCCTTCAGCCTTTTTAGTTTCTGTGTATCATGATTCTCTTTCATGCCACCCATATATTTATTTATTTGGTACACGGTCTCAATACACAGCTTAGACTTATAGTGATCCTCCTGTCTCAACATCCCCACAACTGGGATTAAAAGTGTGCATCACCTTACCTGGGGTTCCTGGGACAGCACAGCATGCAGTTTTGGTACTGAACTCAGGTTCTTGTGCTTTCCAGGAAGGCATTTAGATTGCTGAGCTACCTCCCTATCCCCTCCCATGCCATCTTATCTTGGAGCTTCCTGCATGCGGACTGAAATGTGAATCAAAATAAACCTTTCCTAGGCCAGTACTTTGTCCCAGAGAAAAAGAATGTGACTGAGACAAAAAATAAAAGAAAACCTAATTAAAAAATGTTTAAAGAACCTCTGAATAATCATATGTTCAAAGAAACCATACGTATGGACAATAGATACATAACTAGCTATATATCATAGTTAATCAGTAAGAGAATGCACTCAAAATTAGAGGGAATTTCTGGCTCAGATTTGATAGGTGCTTCACACTTGTTAGGACAGCTACTAGAAAACGTTACAAATATAAGTGCTGGAGTACACGGAGCAAAGGAAAGCTATAAGGACAGTTGGTAGGATTGTTAATTGATATGGCTGTGATGGAAAAGAACTCAAATGTTTAAAACCCTAAACACAGAACCACTATCTTATCTAAAAATTACACTCCTAGCATATATTTGAAGGATTCTAGAAATCAATATGTCTAAAGATATTACAAATATTTCTTTTTGAATTAAGACAAAGTAGATATATATCTATCCTATTTTTCATGTATGGATACTAAATAGTTTTTCATTTATATCACCATTTTTTCTTTGCTTTTGCCAGAGATGAGTGTTCCATTGTCATCCAAATAATGTAGGAGCATGAATTGAGCAAAATATTCCAATATAGTCCAGCAGTCCACAATAGTAGTGGGCTATCCACAGAATGGGCAATGTCCGAGTCTAAGGACTTGAGCTTTCCGCAGCTCAGCATATTAACATAGCTTCACTTTTCATATCTCGTTTCTACATTTTTCTGCTGGATGGTTTAGACAAAGATAAAGCAGGACCTATACAACAGACACTGTAACTTTTGTAGATGACAAGGTCAGTCAAGTCCCCTCGGGACTTATCCTGAAACCCTGTGCCACACATTGTAGATCCTTTGTCAGTGTCAGTCATGTGAATGAATCACGGTCATTGCTTCACTAATTTTCTTTCTGTGAAAGCCTGAGAGAATGTTTGCTCTCTTTGTGACTCTCCTTAGGCATACTCTACATCATCAATCACTTTCCTCTGTGGCTCCATAATCTTGATCAGAAAATTTGGGATACAACTGAGTTACACGATGCACAGTATAGGTTCTCTTAAGTCCTGAGTCCTCACTGACCTTGAAAGGCTAGGGTCAAAATGTTGGTTGTCCTTGAAACCTTTCTTTTTCTCTAAATTTTGGTCTGCAAACTTAAGTTAACCCTTAAGAGAAGCTTATTATTGCCCTACAACATATACAGGTGGACTTTGCCTCACTTTGTGTCTGAATATCAAACATCTTAAGATGGAGCATGTATTTTCCATCAAGTACTGATATGTTAAACTTTAAGTCTCTACTGAATATGCAAAAATAATTTTTAAAACATTAGAAAACAGTGAATAAACAGTTACATATTTTTACACAGTAATTTGGAAATTTAATCATATACAGCATTGCAGCAGGGTAGTCCTGTGACTTATTTTCTTGTCTCTTGTTTGTTTCTTTATTCGTAATTTGGCAACAATATTACCTACCTAATAAGACTGATTAAAAGTAAGACATGATATTAACTTTCATTAGTAGAAATAAAAGTTGCAATAGTACCAGCATGTTTGTTCCTGGCCATATGGCCAGAGTTTACACACATCATTAATCTTTTACGAGCCTCCGAAGTAACACTATTAATATTAGTGCTTGTAATTGGTGCTGCTTCAGTTAAAGTGATAAATGCAAGTCCCATAAAAATCATGAAGTAAAGATCTAATAATGAGATATACCCACTTACTGTCATGTTTTAACAAAATATCAGGTTTGGAACAGCTAGTTGGAAGACAGCACTGCACTACAACAAATACCGGGAAAATAGTGTCTGGGGAGATGGCTCAGTGGAATACATACTTCCCTAGCAAGTGCAAGGGCCTGAGTTCAATCCCTGGTTCTGCAAAAAACAAAACAAAACAAAACAAAAAAAATACAGGAAATTCATCTTACATCAATGAAACTATGTAACACTTGTAATTTTTCTATTTTACCACTATTTTGTACTCTCTTTAAAAATGATTTAAAAATTCAAAATTCAAGATACAACAGGAATAAATCATTAATATTTAAGAGTAGGGTGGGAAATATATATCCTTCAGGAAGCACATAAAAATATAAAAATGAGAATAACAAAACTCAGTGTTGTTCCCAAAAAATTAATAGAATATTATAAAACACTTTCAGATAAATATTTTGATAAATTTATTAATAACTAGAGAAAACCAAAGTTCATTACCAATACATTTCACTGATCATATGTTATTCATAGGTACCCAGAAAATGTCCATTGTATCTATCCATCTTCTCAATTTTCACTTGTTCTTGTATATATTCATCATTATTGGTAACTTTTAGCCATTTTATTGACTGATATGTCCTTATCCACACTTTAATGACAAAAAAACTTTATGAGAAGCTCTTCACTGATAATTTATTAGGGCTAGGGATACAGGTCTGTGACCCAAGAGCTTGCCTGGCACATACAAGGTCTTGAGTTTGATTCCTAGTACAAAAAATAAATAATTTATTGATTATCTACTTTTAAAACCCTATTATAAATAAAAGAACAAATGATACATGCCCATGTGTTTTGCTTTTTGTGTACCTTCTAAGTTTTGAGGAAAATTTGGCCAAAAAGGTATGTGGACAGTACTTGGATGGGAAACCTATTCAAGCTCAGTAAAATGGACAATGAGCTGGAATGAGAATGAGGGCCAAAAGAAAATGACTGACGAGCCAGTAAGATCTGCTAGCAAAAATAAAGACAGATCTTGTTGAAAGTAAAGGTACTGGGAAAAACTTAGGTAAATGCAGACTTGAGGAGGTTTTTCCTTTAAAATCTTTTTGAGAACAGCTATCTGTGGACAGTTGTTCATTCCAATTTAAAAATGAACATTTTATGCATGGGAAATGCCTAAGCCAGGCAGCAAAGATAATGATAAGACTGGACATACAGAGGGAATAAGGAACACCCATGTGCATTAGGCTATGAATTAAGACCTTTAGGAGTTAATGATAAGGAAAAAGTACAGAGGTTTCTAGGAGCTCAGTGTAGCCACCTGAAGAGCCTTTCTTAAAAGTGTAATGAATTGAGCTAAAAATAACAGTCAGAATTTATTAAGCCATTCTACTTTCCAGAGAAAGAGAAATGGCATGCCTTATACATTGATAATGTAAGAAATAGCTGCATAGGTCAAAATCTGAAAGAATGAGAACATTATAATTATTTATTCTAGGAAAATGCATACATGCACACAGCATACATGGGTTGCAAAGTATTTTTGCAATTACTTTGAAGGATGACCTTGTTAATTCACTGAAACATGTTCTTTCTCTTTTTTTGTATGCCTTGCACATTTGATATGATAGTATCAGAGAAAGGAAGAGTTTAGGAGAGACATAGGTAAAATGTCAAGTAGCATTATACTCTGACATCTCTCTGCAAGGCATTCAAAGATGGAAAATATATAAATTTCTGGACAGTCAAATACATATTTTTTGCTAAACTTATCCAGTTTTTGTAGCCTGGATATCCATTTATTTATCTAGTTGGTCACCTGGAAGGTATACTTATCAAGCAAAATTAAAATCAATGCATGTTATATTTTGAAAAACCTGAGTTCTAAACTATTGGGTATGGATTAAATTACCTATATTATCTGATCCTTACATAACTTTCCAAGAAGTAAAAATAGTTCCAATTGTTTTATTAGGATTAAAAAAATGTGAGATGCTTGCAGGTGCCAGTTCAAGGACAAACACATGTGAAATAGTTTGAGATTATCAGATATGGGGAAACATTTTGGATACCAAGATTCATAATGTGGCTTTTGATTCTCGCATACCACACCTTGACTCAGGTCACTAATACACCCAGCCAAGTGGAAGATTGAGTCAAAGCCAGGATTTGAGGCTGAGTCAACTTTTCATACAGAGAGAGTAATGCATGTTGTGATATAGCTGAGAATTGAATAAAATTTGACCCTGATTTACTTTTATAAATGTAGTCAATAGAGAGCCATCACTGTGGATGGATTCTTTCAGCCATGAATTATCCCTCAAATGTTGGTCTGGAATTAAAAAGATGGAAATTATTGAATTAAAACAAAATCAGCAAATTGATAAAATCAATGTAATGGTTCTTTTCTCCTATATGCTGCCAGATGTTTTTATCAGATCATTAGTATTTTTAGCTATTAAGCTAAGCTGTCATATCAAGATCATGTCATTGAGATCCAGTGGATATAACCTAAAATAAATATATTATATTTTATCTTAGATATAGATAGGGATGGCAAATAATGTTTCTACTTATTCACGCATTATATGTAAGTGATAATGACTCAATCATAGTGTAGAGGATGATTCTGCAGGTGTGTTTAGGTATACCTACGACAGGAATAATTAAAGATGTCTACTTTTCTGTATATTCAAAGATCCTAGAAAAGCAACAGACCTTAACCTTCTCTCTCAAGCCTAACATCAATGTCTAACTTACTTATTCAAACTAATATTCATGATAGTATGTCTATACAAACTGATAATTTAGACAAATTTCATGGCAGTTACTATATAGCAAGCACAAAATTCCACAAGAAAAGTAAAAGCAGCTTTATAATCACTTGGGGGAACAAGATATATAACAGAATGTTTCAAGGGGACTGACATATGGGCAGTCTTAGACAGGAGAAGAAGCATATGAAAAGAGATAGAAAAGGTAGTGTTGGAGGCATAGGAATTGTTTGAGCAAAGAAAGCAGCCAGAAGTAGGTAAAAAATATCAGCGATGGTAAGATGAATTATTTGCATTGGCAAATAAGGTTAAAAGTAAGACATGATGAAGAGGAGTCTGAATGAACAAGTGAGACCTTCTTTCTAAAAGAATCATGAATGGGATTGTGCCATTTCCTAAAGCAAGAAAACATGAAAAGTCAGCTTGACACTGGCAAAAAAAAAAAAAAAAAAAAACAAACAGATCTGAACATTTGGAGAACACAACAGAAGATGCAGATACCAATATAAGCATACTTAGCCACCTCATCTTTGACAAAGAGGCTAAACATGGTCACTGTAAAAAAGATAGCCTCTTTAATAAATGATGTTGTAATACTGGCTTTACACATGCTGAAGGCTAAAAATAGACCCATGCCTATTACCATACACTAAAATAAAAATGGATCAACGACATAAATATTAAAACAAAAAGGCTAAATTTTATGGAAAAGTATATAGAAATCTTAAAGACATAGAGAGAAATAGAGTTCATGAACAAAACCTAATCCGCCCGTGCCCAGAAAAATGGCTATCATCAAGAAATGAACAAATAATAAATGCTGGAGGGACTGTAGGGAAAAAGAAATAGTTCTTCTCTGTTGGTGGAAGTGTGGACTTGTATAATTGCTATAGAAATTAGTGTGCAGATTCCTTAAGAAGTTAGGCTTGAAGGCCCCATTAAATCCAGTTATTTTCCTTTTGAGTATTTTTCTAGAATAACTGAAAACATACTATAACTATATATGTGTGCCCATGTTTATAGCAGCACAATTTGTCATAGCCAAATATTGGAAACAATCCAAATACCTATCAACTATGAAACTGATTAAAAAAAAAATATGTGGTATTTTTACACAACGAAGTATTACCTAGCTAAAAAGTTTGGGCTTTTATAGGTGAATCAATCCAACTAGAGACCATACTCACAAGTAAAATGAATCAGCCCTTCATGTGAAAGCATCACATTGTCTTGCTAGTGTAAGAACATGAAAGAGTACATAAAATCTGAAAGTTAGAATGGCTTCTTAGCCTTTTGGTTTAGACGAAATGTAAAATCTGAAGTGTACAATAGATATTGTGAAAGGGGAAAAAATGTATTCAAAGGTAAGTAACAACTGGGATAAGAAAAAAGAGAAAGAAAGAAAGAAAGAAAGAAAGAAAGAAAGAAAGAAAGAAAGAAAGAAAGAAAGAAAGAAAGAAAGAAAGAAAAGAAGAAGGAAGGAAGGAAGGAAGGAAGGAAGGAAGGAAGGAAGGAAGGAAGGAAGGAAGGAAGGAAGAGAAGAAGGTATATTTATGTATTTGTACAGGATAGCTTGTTATTGCACTGCTGATTTCTACCAGGGGATGATTACTTTTTTCTTTTCCTTTTTAATTTTGTATATATTTTTGCCAATTT
Source organism: Ctenomys sociabilis (assembly GCA_004027165.1). NCBI lineage: Eukaryota > Metazoa > Chordata > Mammalia > Rodentia > Ctenomyidae > Ctenomys > Ctenomys sociabilis. The sequence continues at coordinate 19,282 of PVKA01017224.1, forward strand.
GGCATGATTGTATCTAGTAATCTAAATAAACAATCTAATTTGAAGACATTACACAACATAGCAAACATTGTTGAGTTTCTATTATTTGGTTTAGTGAAATTCTGTATCACTTCTCATGTATTTTTTGCTACTTTTCATTATCTTCAAAATAATTTTAAAAATTAAGGGAAGTAGTGACATAATCATAATCATGCTATGTAGAGTGATATTTCTGGTATCAACATCTTCTAAAGCCTAGTTAGGAGGAGTAAGGAGTCTGGACACAACTGTATGTTCTTCTAGATCTTGTTCAGGGACTAAATATGTGCAAAGCTTTGAGGAAGAAGTTCTGCCAACTCTCCATCTTCATAAATGGAAAATGATTGAATGATGAGATGATTTAGTTGGTCTCTTATAAGTGTAGCAATTTACAAAAATCCTTTGACAGAAACTAAAAACTATTCCACAGAAAAGGGAAGCATGGTTAATATGATAAAGAGAGAAGAGAAAAACTGGCATTTTTGGTCTCGTTTTCATGGTTTAAAACCCTCAGATACAAGTAACTTTAGAGTTTGTAGGCCAGGCCATATAACTTATAGCTTCAAAGGTGAAACTGGAAGGACCCCTCCCAACAATAAAACAAAATAAATTACTTCCTTCCTTCTTTCCTTCCTTTATTCTTCTTCTCTTTCATTTGGAATATTTTATTTGCTACTCTGTTCTACTCTGACATAGTTGGTAAGCAGGACACCTCATCACTTTATATTGTTAACAACAGGCCTATGACATGAACTTGCTTCCAAGAAATTGCTGCAGAAACAAAAAGCAAAGCTCAGAAACAGAACTCTTCTCCCTTTTCCTATATTATAGATTCACTTTTATGTTGATATTCTCCTTGTGAATCAAGTCAAGCAGATATAAATAGGTAGGAAATGGAGTCCTGAGTGTCTGGTAACAGTTTTTGATTTCTCTCCAGTCATGTCTTACATCATTCTTCCTAGTAGATTTTCTATTTCTTTAACACAGTATTTCTTGCTTTGCTTTTCAGCTTGTTTGGATTTATTTGTATCACTTGTAAAGGGTTTGAAAACTAATTACATTTATTATTTCATTTGTAATATTAAGGAAATGCTATTTCCCATTATCTTCTGCTAAAATATCAATCTGGCATCCCTTATCTCATCCAATGACAAAAGAGGTAGCTGAGGCAAATATGTGTGATCATTTCCTGAAGTTTCACAAAAAATACATGGCAGAGCTAATGATTTTTTTAATTTTATCGAGAAACAAATAGCAACAAGACACTCTCAAAATCGATTACTAGGAGAGTTTCACTAATGAATACATTGCATATTGTTGTCTTCATAGTGGTTATTCATAGTACAAGATGTAGACATGATATCCTGTCCAAATACTATTACTAGAAATCTTTCTTATTGAGAAAGTAGCTGTATATCTATCCTATTTTATGTAGACAGGTACAAAATAGTCCTTAATTTGTATCCCTTTTCAATGTTTAGTTTTGTCAGATATGGGTATTCCACTGACACTTAAATATTATAGGTGTGTGAATTCATAAAAACAATCAAAAACAGTCCAGTAGTTCATAATAGTAGTGGGTTATCCATAGGACTGGCAATGTCAGAAGTTGTTGACTTGAACCTTTGACAGCTCAGCATATTAATATGGCTTTACTTTTTATACTTAAGTTTTATACATTTCTGCTGGATGGTTAAGACCAAGACAAAGCAAGACCTGTATAACAAGAAATGTAACTTGTGTATCTGACAAGGTGAGTCAAATCCACTCAGGATTTACCCTGAAACTCTGTACCTCAGTTTGTAGATCCTTTGTCAGAGTCAGCCATGTGGATGAGTCATGGCCACTGCTTGACCAATTTGCTCTTTGTGAAAGCCTGACAGAATGTTTTCTCTTCATGTGACTCTTCTTAGGAAAACTGTACATCATTGATCACTTTCCTCTGTGCCCCCGTAATCTCCTTGGTCTAAATTTGGGATACAATTTAGTTACAGGATGTTATAGTACAGGTTATCCTATATCCTGAGTCCTCACTGACCTTGAAAGTCTCTGGCAAAATGTTGGCTGTCCTTGAGCCCTTCTATTCTTTAATTTTTGATCTACTACTTAAGTTGTTAATCATCTAGAAGAGAAGCTTAATGATAATATTACCCTATAACTTAGTCAGTTCAACTTGACCTCACTATTTGTCTGAATAACACACATCTTAAACAGAACATGGAACAGGTATTTTCCATCAAGTATTAACTTGCTAAACTTTAAATCCCTACAGAATTCAAAGGAAAAAAATAAAAAATAGAAATAAACAATTACATGTTTTTTACAGAAATTTAAAAATCTAACCATATATAGCATTATAGCAGGACAATCCTATGACCTTTATTTTTTCTTGTGTCTTGCTTTCATTTATTACTCTTTTTTTAAAACAAACAAACAAACAAACATTTACTTCAAAGACACTATAGCAATAATTGGTATGACATCATAAGCAGTACATATTTAGAAGACCAGAATTACAGGGATTCCAAGCATGGCCCTAGTATTACACATTGCTATCTTCAGTGCAGTTGTTTAGATCACAGGAATTAGCATGTATAGTTAGTCAGAGTGAGAATCCTACCAATTAACTTCTAATTTCAAAAACATAACTTGTTTTTCAGGACAAGGGTTTGAATTTGGGACCTTACACTTGCCAGGCAAGCACTTATTCTACTGAGATATCTTCCTAGACCCAGCAGGGATAATTCTTAAATACAGGGTACATACCTTTTGTAGCCACCACCATCTCTACCCAACGTTAGACATCCATTATCAAGAAATAGCATTCCTAGACTGGCCAAGAGGATAATATTTGAAGAAAGCTCATGTATCCCTCCAGAGGTTCAGCAGTGACTTTCCACATTAACCCTACACAAAGACGTATTGAGAAATATATGAGGAAAATTCACCCAATCAACCACACAGCATGGGTACAATCTTGTGAGATTTTTGCACACCCTTAGCCCAGAAAGGAGCAGTGTTGCTTGAGTTCTGTTTGTCCTGTGTCATCATGATCCTGGAGCACCACTTCCTGGTTAGGCTAGAGGTTTAGTTTACCTGTACTCATTAAAGGCTGACTGATATTGTACAGAAGTCTCAGACATTAGACCTAGAAGGCCCTTTAGGAATGACCTAATCTATCATTCCTATTCTGTGGATGAAGAGAAGACAGGCTATGAGAAAAAAATGTGTCCTCATAACCAATGAAGTGTAGGAATAGAAGCATCCTAAGGTACTAACTCCTTTCCTGCTTCGTGATTAATTGTATAGTTGTAAAAGTCAATAATTACTTACAGGTTTGAGGGATGAAATGAAAAGCAAATTCAAAAATAGGTAATTTGCCATCTAGATGGGAGAAGCTGAAGGTATTTTCTGAAAGACATTCTCCCAATTCAGTATGATTCAGCTTCCAGTGTTTCTCATTCTCATATTACTTATCAAGATTAAAATCCTAAAGAGATGAAGGGAAGCTGATCTAACATAAGACACTTGGCAACACATGGTAAGAAAGGATGAGAGTCCCTGGTGGGTAGGTCTATCAGAAACTTATATGGAATACACCTATAGAGAAAGGTATTTTCCCTAATGAAATTTTAATGGTATTCCCGAAAGGAAATTGAAGGGATGCCAGGGAGACAAAAACAACAGATGGCCATGGAAGAAGCAAAGCCAAAGGTATTACGCACTCATTTCCAAATTAGGATCGTGAAGTATTTACTCATGGGATGCAGCATGCAGTCTCACATTCCTATGCACTGCAGATACCTAAGATCTAAAATACAGAAATCTATGAACAAATTAATTCTATCACATGTATCTCTTCTTCAGATTTGTTTCATGGCTTGTTTATGTACAAATGAAATACGTTCCATTTTCATTTTTTTCCAGAACCTGTGAACCAAGTCATACACCAAAATCATGTAAATATAACTTTGGCATCCCTACTGATAAAATTATGAAGTATCCAATAGAAAAGGTCCAGAATCACCATATGTTTTGGTCTCCTTCAAAGGGAAGCAGGATGTGGCTATTACGTATAAGACCTTCTCCAATTATGGCTTCTGTCCTTTTCTGGCAAATTTTGATGGTCTGAGATTTCTTGTGAATGGTTCTGTAGTGCCCACTGTATGATACATAATGATGCCTTGACTTTTATTCCCTAAATGCTGGCAGAAACCCCCGATTTTTAATAGCTAAAATTTATTTGGTCTCCTAAAGGAGATGGAATGGGAAGGAAGAATTGGCTCTAAGTAATGGTACTGATCTATGTATTTGGAAATGACCTCAGAGCTTCAAAAAAATTTCATTCTCATTTCAGAGGGGACCTTTTATCATTCAACAACCAACAGTATAAGAATTTGTACTGGGAGATAGAGAGATTTTTGTTTCATTACATTATTAGAAATGTAATAAGATTTGATTTTTGGATAATTTTATTATTCTTGGTCTCATAGACATGTATTTATGTTTAATTACTTTGGTTATAATGAGCCAAACAAACTCAATGTAAACCACAAAATGAAGTGAATGGGAAGATACATTGCAAAAGGCAAGGCACAAACAAAAAATATTCTATAGGGCCAGTATTTTCTCCCTCTCTTTGTCCTTAATGGAGCCCACAGTCAGTCTTCTGTAGTCTCACGCCTTTCCTTGTGCTGTCTTCTCCCCACAAAAGCTGACTGCCTTTGTTAATTCAGATGCTGCTTCCTTGTGGCCTTACTTTGGCAGTCACTCATTTAGACAATCCCAAGCATCTTTCATTAATTAGTTATCTTAGACATTTAGCTACTAACCCAAAATTTCCCTCATTCTGTAAAACCGAGTTCTTATTTCTGCAGAAGAAAAACAAATAATGAAAGACTTTCATCTCATTATTTTTGCATGTGCCAGCCAAAAGGTAATTCATGTAATGTATTATTTCCGGTTGTGTTTATTGCTGCATCTTTGGACACAGATAACAAAAAACCCTAACTTAAAAATAAAGGAAATGATAATACATGAAATGTTCTACTGAATCATTTAATTGTACAATTTTATTGATAATGCCAGAAGCTAGCTTCTCTACTTTGTTTTGCCGTCTCCCATATGCCATCTTTGTTCTAAAGCTAGGTTTTCCTCATGAGTTTTGTCATAGCTGATTTAAGCATTTCATCCAAACATAACAGCATTCTAAATATGAGAAAAGTAATCTTAATATACTTTCAAGAATGGAGAAATCTTTTCCATAAGTTCACAGGGAGAAATTTTTTTCCACTAACATAATCTCACTTTTCATTAATGAGAATTATAGAACATGCTATGTGTAAATACAGATATTTGCAAGTAGCATAGATGCTTATGATCCTCTTAGATTAATCTGAGTAGACTTCTGTGCAGGATAGAGTCATTTTTCTAAGAAAGTACTATTTGTTCTAACACCAGATTTTGTTATCAAGGAAAAGGTGAAATTGAACAACGGCAGCAATTCTACCTGGTTCAGCTGGCTTTGGCCTGTCTGACAGCCATTTCTTTGCCTCGAGGGATCAGACAGGATGAGATAATGCAGCACAACTGTTTCCTAGATAATCAATTGGTATATCTGTGCCTATCCTGCTTTCAATAAATTGTGACAAATTATTCCACTGAAAGAAATGGTAGCTTGTATTTTCAGGGACTGTGAGACTCTTTCCATCACATGCGGCTCTGGGAACTGTTAAAACTGGAATAACATGTTCAGAAACAATGCCAAGCACGGCGACATTTTTTTCTCTCCAGGCACAGTGGCACTTGCCCACTCTCCCACTAATAAGAAGCTAGGTCTGGTGGATGGCAAGTTGGCAGTGAGCCTGAGTCACTGATGGTTTACCAAGACCTGCCTTGAAATTGGAAAAAAAAAGGACAAGCCATGTAGCTCAATGCAAAGACCCTGTTTTTAAGGTTCAACATACAACATACATTATCATCATCAACAATACAAGTAATAATTTAAAAATATTATCAGTATTTTTTCTCCCATTCATCTTACATACATCCTTTTCTTTCTTAGTTATTTCATCATTTGTTTAAGCTCCTTCTGAGTTCCTACTATGTTTCAAGTCCTTCGGATACACAAATAAATAAAACGTAATATAGAAATCAAAGAATCTGCAGTAGCTATATCACAAAACTAGAAAATATATTCACTTCTAAGCATTGAAATTTAGGAATTCCAACCAAGTCACTGTGTTAAAGTAAGTCTTATACAGTGTCATTTCTGCAAAAAAAAAAAAAAATTATAAACTTACTGATCTATAAAGTATGTTTTCAAAACTTTCATTTAAATATTTAGGATTTTGTTATAAACAATTATTAAGAAAATTCCTTTATATTCTGATAGTACATTCTCATACATAGTGCAAATTAACCTGGTGGCAAAGTCCAACTTTCTATCAGCCTTGTGAGCCTCCCAGAAGAGATACTGCTACAAGCCTGAAAGGACCCTAGAGAACATGCTCTAGTTAATTTCAGATGCCAAATTGACTAGAGTAAAAGATTCTAGAAACCTGAAAAGGCACTGCTGAAGGTTGTCTGTGAGAGTATTTCCAGAGAAGATTAGTATGTGAGTCTGAGAAGACTACTGAGGGAATAGCTGCCCTCGATACTAGTGGACACCATCCAACTGGCTGAGGCCAGGAGGAAATAAATGCACAATACATACTTGTGCCTTCTCTTTGAGCTGTGATAGACTTTCTGCTGCTGCCTAAAATGCCAGAGCTCTAGGGATTTTGTCAGTTTGGACTTTAGGACTTACACCAGGGCCATATGCATGGATTGTTTCATTCTCACACTTAAAATTAATTACACCATTGACTCCTATTGGGAGGGTGGGTGTTGAAGTTTGTACTAAGCCATGTTTCTAGCACTGCAGGGCCTGATACCTGTCCTGGACTCCTCAGCCTGCATAACTTCCTTAGGCAATTCCCTACAAAACTCTGCTCATGTACTGATGGTGTCTCTTTAGAAAACCATAATGCAGAGGGAATCAATTTCCCAGAATCCTAAGATATGTACAAGGTAACATAACTAACAAACACAAGAAGAGGGACTTGAATCTAAGAACTCTGCTTCTAGATCTCTGCTGCTTAACTCCCTCCCCATGCTGCCTAGCATCTTGTGCTTCTTTTCTGATAGAAGTGAAGTGGTAAGTCATTAAATAGAAGTAGCTTGCAGTACTCAAAGCCTGTTTAAGTTCATATCAATATTTTAAAAGTTGGATGGTCATAAAAACAGATGTAAACAAACTTCATTCAGGAATACATATGTTGACTCAAACTAAGCTGAATTTCATAGGTAGAAATTTTGAGGGGTATGCTATAATAAATAGAGAAGAATAATCTGTAGCTAGCATGTAATCTCTGTATGTATAAATTACATTTTAAAGATACTGGGAGAAGGTTTGCTCTTTTAAAGAAGTTAAATAGTGCTGCCTGCCATCCTGTTTACACTGTTAATTTGCTTTCCAAATCCTTTTAGCCAGATAAAGCAAAGGTAAACTTCAGAATAGGCCTTGTACAAATTATCACCAGCTCTAAATTAATGAGCTTTTTGCTTTATCTGAATTGCAGAAAGACTAAACAAATGTGCTGGAATCGTGTGTTTTCTTTCCATCTGAAGGGCTCTTTTCCACTTTTAGCGCTATTTCCCCTCCCAGGAAATCCAAGAGTTCCATGGGTTCAAAAGGCCAATGTTTCAGTATGAAATGGACAACCAGGCCTGCCTCTTGCCTTCCTTTCTTCCAACCAGCAGGTGACTAAACCTTATTTACTGGTTTAATCTAATTTTTCAGTTTCAAATTCACATTTGGCATCCTTAAGCACACACATAATTGTGAATGATGCCTTCCTTTCTCTACAATTGGATGACGAGAGGGAAAGTGCTTGTCAGTGAAAGTGGCATCATGCATGGTTGACCTCGAATAGTGGGGACTTGTGCTCCCAGGACCATCGTGAGGTCCAGGTGAGGCCAATTGACCCACATTTGTATCTGATGCTTTCCTTTAGGCCAGATGACTGGGGCTACTCTTCAAATTCAGAAATTTCATAATGAAGAACATGGGATACAGACAAATCTTGCTTTAATCACAACTCCGCACCCTCTGGCAAGCTATTTGCCCTCACTAAGAGTCACTCTTCCCATATGTAAAATGAGAATATCTGGTGTGATTAAGATCTCTTCAAAATATCAAAATGTTTTACTTCCACTTTGCAAATTTTTTGTCAAAATAGTATTCTTTCAATGCCCACATCAACAAAGCTACTCTGAAACTGTCCATGCCTTTCCCAGAACACTTTGGGAAGTCCCAATACAAATGGTTATCTGTTCAACCCCAGGCCACAAGCATAGAATGTAGTTTATGGCACTTTCTTGCAAAATATCAAATGGTATCCATAATGTAGAAAAGCAAACATTGGTTTTGTGAATGAGAGTGGCATGTAGCCCTCTACTTAGAAACACTTGCCAGAACAAATGGTTACTTTTGAAATTTATCTGTACCTTCCACCATGACCAGGCTGAATATATATGTTCGTGAACTAAGCTTTTTTTTTTTTTCTGCTGCCTCAAAAAATTTTTTTTTTTTTTTTTTTTTTTGCCGCTTACCACTGAGTCTGGATCGTGTATGTGATGGTTTAGAAATTTGACAAATCCAATACAAGTTTGCTTATTTTTCTCTTCCTAAAGAAAAAAAATTACAAAAATAAAAAATGCTTTTCCAAGAAAGTAACAAGGTACAGACAGACATATCATATAAAGATCATTTGCTCTTTTTTTTTGAATGGTCAACCAATAAGAAAGCAAATAACAAAGAAAAAGAAAAAAATCAAATAAAAGCAAAGTTTAAAGCTAACTGGTGAAACACCACCATTGCCACAGCACTAACAAAAAAATGTGTGGCTTTAATCATATCCATTCCCAGAAGACTTTTGGCTATATAGCCACATGTCTCTCCACCGGGGCTTCAGACTTCAGCCTTCTGGGCATTTCTCTGTGTATCCTGTGAGTGTTTCCACCTGAAAAATCATGAAAAGGAAATTTCTAATCTATTTCTGTTTCATTATCCCTGTTACCTTCTTACAGAAAAATTGTAAAATCAAGGCAAGAAAGTGGGTCACTATTTTTCACTATCCTTTCCACTTCTTCCTTCACATATCACTTCTCTTTTGCTAATAACCCTAACTTTTCTTATTTTTGAGAACTTTCTCCTCAGACATGTGTCCTTTATTTCCACTTCCAGTTCCAATATTTATGTACTTGTGTATCTCTGTACATATGTGCTGTCATTACCTTTGCAATTGGCTTCTTACTGCTTCTTCTATATACAATACTGGTGATCAATGGATTATCTTTATAATACTGTCAATGTGCATGGGATTCTATTGATATTCTGCTTACAAATCTTTAGTGATTCCAACTGCATTCTAGGCAAGTACGTGACTATTATTGGTATGTTTGCAAATCTTGATGACACCAGAGACTTTGCCTTAGTTACTTATTTTGTTGCTGGGGCAAGAACCCAATAGACATAACTCGAAGGAACAAAGGTTTATTTGTTTCAATCTATAGCTTTGGTCACATCCAATGTAGGTGGCTTTGTAGAGAACCATCGGGGAGGATAAAGAGCTCATTGTGTGGTCATCTACCTGATTCATAGAATATCAGGTAGAGAAAGAGAGAGGAGAGAGAGAGAGAGAGAGAGAGAGAGAGAGAGAGAGAGAGAGAGAGGGAGGGAGAACATGGAGAAGGGCAGGAGACCAGGAGGTAGACCCTTCTAGGCCATGCCTCCCACAACCCACCTCCAAACGCCTTTGTCACCCCAAGTCACATTTAGCTATAACCCAATAGTAGACTAATTCATTGATAATTATCATGGCCCTGTGATCCAATAATCTCCCAAACACACTTCTCATAAGTGTATGAGGCTTTGGGAAGCATCTAACTGTAATAGCCCTGATATATTCTTTTCTCATCTCACTATCGCTCTATTCTCTGTCTCCTAAATCCCTAAACCACTTTCTTGATTATGGCTCCCAAAATCACCTGGAGACCTTAGGTGATCAAAGATCCATCCTTCTCTCACACTCTTAACATTGATTCAGTTTATCACCAGCAGTTATAACAAATCTCCGATGACTGTAGCATACATCTAGAATTGAAACCACTTCTTGAGATCTTGCCTTTTCACAGTAGTTTTATTTTCCAAACACCCAATTCCTTCAATCTCAGTAAGTTCTGTCTCCCAATCATCTTTTCTTCTTATTATTTTCTTTAGATAAGAATAGAAAAGTACAGATATGTAAAGAATTGATCCCCCTCTAGCATTCAGTTGAAGGCTGAATAATGATTGGATGTGTGGGAACTGAACAAACTAGCCAAAAGAATGTGAGGGAATGGTATCCATTACTCATTTAAACTCGAGCATATTGCATTTTCCCACCATCTAGAATAGAACACTTCTTAATTCATATAATATCAGGTAGAAAATAAAAGAGTCATGTGGAATAGCTCTGTGGAATCATTGTCCTTAGGCTGAATGTTGTCATGGTCTCAAATAATAAATATTTTAATTTTTGCTTTATTTGTATGTATCTCGTACAGGGACTCACTACATAGCTCAGACTCATAATGATCCTCCTTTTTTCAGCCTCCCCAGTGCTGGGATTACAGGCTTGCACCACCACCCCTAGAATCAGTGGCTGGCTCAGCTCACCTTTGGGGTGTGGCAGGCTCGGTATGTGGACACTGGAATCCAACCCTGGTCCTGCGCTGTCTAAAGTAGGCATCATTCTGCTGAGCTATCTCACCGGCCCTCAGATAATAAAACTTAAAAGCAAGATGCACAAAAGTTTGCCATATATGGTCATTATAAGAATACATTTCATACAGATTTATGATTCTATAAAAAATTACTAGGCTCACTATGGCTCACTATGTGGAGTCAGGAATAGAAGAATGTGAGAAGGCTGCCTGTGCCCTGCAGAGCTGTAGGATTCGGTCAGGCCTCAGAAAGCTTGAGCTCATTGTAGAGCCCAGTGTGGGTCTGTGAGGATGCTGAAGGCTTTGCACTGAAAGGCTGAGGAGTCTGTGCTGGAAGCTCAAAGGAACTAAATATGAATGTCAAGAAACGATGACGGGGCTGGGGCTATTATACCTCAGCAGCATAAGAACCTGCCTGGTGACTGCAAGGTCCTGAGCTCCATCCCTGGTAAAAATAAAAAAATAAAATAAAAATAGAAAGATCTAATGGCAGAGAAGGAAAGAGAAGACTTCCATCTTCTTTTCCTCTTTATTCCATCCAAACTGCAAACCTATTGGTTGATAGCACTCACATGTGGGGCAGGTTTTACCCCTTCTGGTTGTGGCCTACACGTCAGTCTTCCATAGATACATGCAGAGCTTAACTAACCTTCTAGGTATTTCTCACTTCCAGCAAGTTGATATTTTACAGTTAATGCTGTACTTTGCTTTGGCTTCAACACAGGATACAATTATGTTTCTCAGCCTGGGATTGAACACACGGATTAAAACAATTCACCTATTTGAGCTCTTAAATGATGGCACTATAACTGCATACTATCAGACTTGGAAAGAAGTGAAATATTTTAATCAAAATATTTTAACTAGGTAACCTGAATTTCAAAAAGTTATTTCCTGTACATATATAAGTATATGAATCTCTGAACAAGATAATATGTATGATGCTTAGAATCCTAGAATTCTTTTTTTTTTTCTTTTTTTGCAGAACTGGGGATTGAATTCTGACCCTTGCATTTGGCAGGGAAGCGCTTATTTCCTTGAACCATCTCCCTGTCCCCAGTGCTCAGAGTCCAGTGAAATATAACCATACAGACAAAGAAAGAGGGAAATAGTACAAACAATGAGAAGAAAAATTAATCAGAAGCCAACCTAGAAACTGATATAAACATTAGACATAACAGGCAAATACATTAATCAAATAACAGTTCATGTAAGAGAAAAATGAAATAACATTGTTAAAGTACCAGAATTATGACCCCAAGTTCTATAAACCTGAAGACTTATACCCACCGAAATTATTTTTATAATGCTCAAGAAAATATAAAGACATTTCCAGACAAAAGTTGACAGAATTCACTACCACTAAATTGACAGAAAAGAAATTCTGTTTAATTTTTAAAGAATACAAAATAGTAAAAAGAAAAAGAAAGAGAGAAAAACGAAATCATTAGAAACTGCAAAATTTCATTAAACAAAAAAAAAAATAGGTATTCAACAATGGTTGCTGTACTGAATGATGTTATAGTAGTTTGGCTTACCAGATATAAAGCAAAATTGTTTATAAAAAATAAACCAAAACAACAACAATAAAAATTTATAAGAAATTAAAAAGTAAAACAAAATTAACCACTACCTGCTCCTTTCAAAAAATCAGCACAAATCATAAGTACAATTATCCAAACTATCCTGCATATATAGATAAATATATCTTTTCTTTTTTCCTCTTTTTGCTTATCTCAGTATTTCCTTTCCAGTGAACAAACTTTTTCTTTCAGTGTGTATCATACCTTTCAAATTTTATTTATGCTTTCTGATTCACACATTAGCAAGATAATATGATGTCTGCACGTGTGGACCTGATTTATTTCATTTACCAATACAGTTTCTAGTTGCAACTATTTATATGCAAAAGTCTTGAATTTATCTTTTTTATACATAAGTAATACTCCATTATGTAAAAATACCACATCTTTTTTATGCATTCCTCAGTTGAAAGACATTTGAGTTATTTCAAAAGATTTGGCTATGACAAATTGCACTGCTATAAGTGGGTGCACATATATTGCTATGGTACGATGATTTCAGTACTTCTGGAAAAATACCTAGGAGCTGAGTAGCTGCCTTAAATGGGATCTCCAAATCTAGCTTTCAGAACAATCTCCATACTGATTTCCGTAATGGCTGCACCCGCCTGCAGTGGAGAATGGTTCCTTTTTAGCCTCAGCCTATACAGCATTTGTTATTGGTTGACTTCTTGATATCTATTCCTTCTGTAGTGAGTTGTAATCTCTGTGTTGTCTCAGTTTGCATCTCTTGAATAGCCAGTGATGCTAAAACGTATATATATATATATATATATATATATATATATATATATATATATATATATATATATATACTTGCCATTTGTACCTCTTCAGTTGTGAAGTGTATATTCATGCCAGAATACAAGTTTTGGATTGAGTATTTGAGTTCTGAAGGACTCTTTTTCATTCTTTATATGTTCTACATAGAAGTCCTTTGAGGGATACTCAGATATAATATTTTCCCAATTTGGGGTTTTACTTTTTAGTCTTTTTGTGATTTCTTTTGACCTGCAGATGCTTCTCAAAAGGTATAGTCCTGATTATTGATTCTTTGAAGCAATTTCCATGCAATTTGACTTTTGTTCATAAACTCTCCACCTATCCTTATTCCTAGGTAGTAGATTTCTACCTACTTTTCCAGAAAATTTAGTGTTTATGTTTTAATACTCAAATATTTGATTACTTTTGACTTTAGCTTTGACCATGGTGATAATTTTTAAAGAATACAAAATAGTAAAAAAAAAAAAAGGCATGGGTCTATTTTTAGATACATGTGGATATCCAATTTTTCCAACACCATTTATTAAAGAGGCTATCTTTCTTCCATTGAACATGATTGGCCTTTTGATCAAAGATAAGTTGGGTGAGTACAATTGTAGAGGTGTTCTGCATCTTTTAATATGTTCCACTGATGTTTGGAACATGTTACTGTTTTTTTTTCCAGTAACATGATGATTTTATTATAATAGCTTAGTAGTATAATTTCAAGTTAGACATTGTGATATCTCTTGCCTTCCTTTGATATCCAGGATAGCTTTTGTTATTTTAGGTCTCCTCTCTTTTAAAATGAAGTTTAGGATTTTTTATAGATTTGTGAGATATATTAATGGCATTTTAATTGAGATTGCATTGAATCTGTATAACAGTTTCAGGAACATGGTCATTTTTACAATGTTGGCTCTCTATATGGCAGAGCAAATAATCTTTCCATTTTCTGAAATCAACTTTGATATATTTTTAAGAGTTGTATAATTCTCACTGTATTAATATTTTACTTTCTTTGTCAGATTGATTTCTAAGTTTTTAATTTTTATGTGAAAAGGTATGGTTTCCACAATTTCTCTCTTGGTGTGTTTGTTGTTTGTGTATAGAAATGCTATTGATTTTTGAGTGTTGACTTTGTATCTTGCTATGTTACTGAATTTAGTTATTGAAATGTACAAGTCTCAGTGCAGTTTTTGGGGCTTTCGATGTATAGTATCATGTCATTTGCAGACAATGATAATTTCATTCTTTCCTTTCCAATCATTATTGATTTTATTTCTTTCTCTTGTCTAATTGCTCTAACTAATGTTTCTAGAACTGTGGTGAGCAGAAGTGGTGACAGTGGGCAACCTTGTCTAGTTCCAGATTTTCAAGTGAAGGCTTTCAATTTTTATCCATTCAGTATGACACCTCCTAGATTATATAGGAATCTGCCCATTTCTTCTGAGTTTTCCATCTTGTGAGGGTAAAGATTTTGGAAACACATTTTGATGATCTTCAGAATTTCTACAGGGTCTACAGCCTGCTAGTGACAATGAGGCCATTGTTTATTGATGAGAACTTCTGCACAGTGATTTCACCTTTTTCATTCATTATTGCATGAATTTCAACTTTTTTTTTCTATAAGACTGGATATGAGTTTATCAATTTTATTTATTCTTTCAAGAGCCAACTCTTTGACTCATTACTTTTTTGTATTCTTTTGTTCATCTCCATTGCATTTACTTCTACCTGGTCATTATAATATCCTACTTTCTTTGAGATTTAGACTTACTTTGCTTTTCTTTATCTAGGAGTTTATGGTGCAGTATAAGATTATTTGGGCTCATTCAGTTTTCCTGATATGGGTCACTTTCTCATTAGATTATTGGCAAGATGACAATGGTGCACAGGGCCTAGGCAAAAGTGGAAGGATGGATAGGCAAAACTGAGCAAAAATGAACTAAAAAGATGCATGAAAGCCAAGAAATAAGTGGCAGAGAAAGATGCCAAGCAGATCTTTCTGTTAAAAACAGTTAAAAACAGCCAAACCAACCTACTGCTGCCAATGCCACCAATCACACTTCTGACAATTGTGTGGGTGTTGAGAAAGAGAGTCTGGACCTGAATCAATACTGCAAGATCCACAGTCAAGCAGTGCAGCAGCTAAGGGTCAGTGATGAGGATCCATAGCCACACATTCCATGTAGACATCTTACTCACCCACTTCATTGAGGAACACAGTCACTTGCAGCCTGGGAATCACCTGACTGACACCATCGTGAGGGTAGAAACTGTGCTACAAGGGCTCTTGGGGGGAAGCTCATCATTTATGACCTCTGAGGAGAGGGAGTCAAGTTGCAAGTCATGGCCAATTCCAGAAATTATAAATCAGAGGAAGAATTTATTCATATCAGCAGCAAACTGCATCAGGAAGACATAATTGGAGTTCAGGGGAATCCTGGGAAAACCAAGAAGGGTGAGCTGAGCATAATCCCCTGAGACATCACACTGTTGGCCCCCTGCCTGCACTTGTTACCACACCTGCACTTCAGCCTCAAAGACAGGGAAACAGGGTATAGTCAGAGATAATTGGGACTGACTCTGAATGACTTCATGAGGCAAATTTTTTCATCCACTCTAAAATCATCATGTAGACAAGAAGTTTCTTGGTTGAGCTGGGATTCCTAGAAATTGAAACTCTCATGATGAGTGTCATCCCAGGGAGAGCTGTGGCCAAGCTTTTCATCGCTTACCAGAATGAGCTGCACATGAACTTGTACATGAGGATTGCTCCAGAGCTCTACAATAAAATGGTGGTGATTAGAGGCATTGATTGTGCTTATGAAATCAGATGCCAGTCTCAGAATGAAGGAATTGATTTGACTCCCAATCCTGAGTTCACCACCTGTGAGTTCTATATGGCCTATACAGACTATCACGATCTCGTGGAAATCACAGAGAAGCTATTTTCAGGAATGGTGAAGAGCATTACAGGAAGCTATAAGATTATCAATAACCCGGATGATCCCCAGGGTCAAGATTATGAGATTGACTTCATCCCACCTTTCTGGAGAATCAGCTTGGTGGAAGAGCTGGAAAAAAGCCTTAGGGTTGAAGCTGCCTGAAATCAACCTCTTCGAAACAGAAGAAATTCAAACAATTTTTGATGATATTGTTGAATGCCGTCTACCTTGGACCACAGCCAGGCTCCTTGTTAAGTTTATTGAGGAGTTCCTGAAAGTGATGTACATCAATCCTACATTCATCAGTGATCACCCACAGATCATGTGCCCGCTAGCTAAATAGCAATGCTACTGAGCCATTTCCCTGGAATTGCTTTAAAGAGCATATGACTGAGCACTCTGAGATTTTTATTTTGAAGAAGGAAGTATGCAATGCTTACACTGAGCTGAATGATCTCGTGAAGCAGCAGCAGCTGTTTGAAGAATAGGCCAGGGTGAAGGCTGCCAGTTACAATGAGGCCATGTTCATTGATGAGAACTTCTGCACAGTCCTGGAGTACAGGATGCCCCCTACAGCCCACTGGGGTATGGGTATCAACTGCATCACCATATTCCTCACAGACTCCCAGCAACATCAAAGAAGTGCTCCTGTTTCCTGCCATGAAGCCAGAATACAAGAAAGAGACTGTGGTAGCCACTGATATGTTCAAAGTACAACAGTTAGTACTTCTGTCTAGAAAATAATTCCAGCTCATGTAACTCAAGACACCTGCATTTTTGCAAAAAGATCAAGCTGAAGGGTTTCTTATGTGTAGTCATCCATGTGACCACAATTCAGGTAAGCCAGCAGAAGTGAGAAGAGGAATTAAGAATTTCTTTTCACTCCTTCTTACCAAATATACCATTCATCTCAAAAATAAATTCCTGATATGAGAATCACCACTACAAATTTCCCTGTTAAGATAGCTTTCATTACATCCCACAGATTTTGGTAAGTTTTATCTATATTTTATTTTATTATAGATATTTTTTAATTTCTCTTTAATTTCATCTGTGACCCATTGATTGTTCAGGAAAGTATTATTTAATTTCCATGTGTTTATGAAGTTTTTCTGTTTCTTTTGTCACCAACTTTCAGTTTTGTTGCACTATGGTCAGTTAGTATGAATGGGATATTTTCAATTCCATTGTATTTATTTAAGTATTCTCTATGTGTTACTGTATGGTCCATTTTGGAGAATGTCCCATCTACAGTATAGATTAATGTACATTCTGATACTGTTGAGTGAAACACTTTGTAAAGTTCTACTAATTCTATTTCTTCACAAATTTGGTTTAGTTATGTTATTATTATTTTTTTGCTGATTTTTTTTTTCTTGGTTGATCTATCTCTCTGTGTCAGCAGACTGTTAAAGTCCTCCAGTACAATTATGTTATTGTTCCTCTGATTTTTCATGTCTGGTAAAATTTGACTCATATAATTGGGTGCTTCTACATTGGGTGCATATGTGTTTATAATCGTTATCGCTTCCTCTTGCAGTGTTCCCATAAGAAGTATGTACTTAGCTTCTTTATCTCTTCTAATCGCTCTTGGTTTGAAGTTGACGTCGTCAGGAATTAGAATAGCTACTTCTGGTTTATTCTGAGTTTCTGTCACATGTTTTCCATTCTTTGGCATTCAGTCTAATAATTTCTTTTTTGTGTTAAATGTGTTTCTTGTATGCAGCATATTGTTGGATTTTGTTTCAAGATCCACTCTGCCAGTCTGTTTCTTTTGATGGGTTAATGGAGGCCATTTACACAGATGGTTATAACTGGTGTATATTGGCTTATCTTTGTCATGTTATTTTCCTACTGTAGGGTCCCCACTTTTCTCCTCTTATTTATTGATTTTTCATTTGGTAGTTCACTTCTGTTGTTTTTCTTAAAGTTGTGGTCATCTTTGTCTCTTTCTAAAATATCTGCCAATACTCTTTGTATGGTTGGTTTGGTGGTCATGAACTTCTTCAGTTATTCTTTGTCATGGAAATACCTTATCTCTCGATTAAATATGACAGTTTTTCAGGTTACATAAATCTGGGTTGGGTAATATTTTCTTTTAAGACCTGAAATATCTCACTCCAAGTTCTTCTTGATTTGATGGTCTGTGTTGAAAAATTTGCCATAACTTTGATGGGCTTTCTATTATAGTTGGTGTGTTTCTTGTTTCTAACAGTTTTTAATATTCAGTTATTTTATTCAATTTCTGGGATCTTGTTTATCATGTGTCTGGGTGAAGATTTGTTTTAGTTATGGCTATCTGGAGTTATTTGTGCCTCACTTAACTTTATTTCAGATCCTATTTCTGTGCTTGGGAAATTTTTTGCTAGTGCTT
>PVKA01017225.1:0-46231 GCA_004027165.1 Ctenomys sociabilis
GCAGCAGCGGCTGGAGCCTGGGGCTGTCACCGCCGCCCACCGCACTCGCTCGGGAGCCCGGCCGCGGTCCCCGCCTCGCCGCCCAGGTACGGAGTCCGCGGGACCCGGTGATCGGGCCGGTTCCGGATCCCCGGCCGCCGCCCCCTCCTCCCGCTGCTTGCCGCCGGCCGTTGAGCTGCGGCTGGGGGGTGGGGGGCTGGAGGTTCTGGGAGGGGGCTCTGGGGCGCTTTCTGCGCGGGGCTGAGGGGCGCGGCGAGCGGCTGCGCTCTGAGCTGAGTCGGCTGGGGCGAGGGCGGGCGAGCGCGCCCCGGAGTGGGGGCCGCCGGCCGGAGAGGTGCGCCGGACTCCGAGCGCGGGGCTGCGGGCGCACCCCACTCGCGGGCCGTGCGCGCCGCCGGTCTGGGGGGCGGTGATTGCGCGCGCCGCGCCGCGGTATTGTGCCGCTGCCGCGCGGTGTGCAGTGGACCCGGCGCGGCGTCCCGAGGAGGAAGCGTCCGCGGGCGGCGGGGCGGGGATCGCGCTGGCCGCCACCGCCTTGGGGAGAAGGGAAGTGGACTGTGTTTGGAGCTGCGAGGACGGGAAGCCTGGAGTGGCAGGGAGGGGCCCCCGCCGTGACGCGGGGAGTTGAGACGCGATTTGCAGAGTTGAGCCCACTTTAGCAGGCCCCTGTCCCTCCCGGAGTGGAACCGGCGCCCCTCTCAGGTGCGCTACCCGGGTGCGTACCGCGGGCACCGGCGACCCCTGGCGAAGGGTGCTCGGCGGGGGTTAAGTTGGATTTACACCTCCTCCCGCGGCTCGGGTACTCCACTGCGGGCCGGATACTTCGGTTGTGGGGTGGAGGGGGCAGGGAGGAGGCCGTGCAGCCTCCGTTTTACTCCACCCGCTCGGTGCCGAAGTGACCCTGCACCCTCTCCGAGCTGTGTTTGCCCACGTCTGGCTGCCCCTACCGGGCAACGCTTCCTGGGGGAAGTTCTCGTTAAGCCTCGCTAATTAGCATTATTCCTTGAAGAAAGGTTAAGGTTAGACTGTCCTTTTCCTTAAGAGGAGCGCCCCCCATCCCTTCTCCATCCGCCTCCCCAAGAGCACAAGAAGCATGGAAAGAAAGTGTGAAGAGTCAAAGATCAATGGAGAAGCCACAAACACATTAATTCAAATGGAACCCCCCCAACATTGATTTTTTTCTTTATGTCTGCTCTGAGGGGAGATGAATAACCTCCTGATTTCACCTGAAATGCTGTTTGGACTCTGTAATTTCCTCCTTTTTCTGAGGATTGTGCCCTGAAATAGACTGTCTAGAGATAAAACCCTACTTATCCCAGAATCAGCTGAGACCCTTAACCCCCCCACACATACCCCCGGTTGGGGAGGGGTCTGGGAGACGTGCTGGGGTTCTCATTACTCTTCTGGGGAAACCTTTGGTGATGGGACTAGGTCCCCTATCTGGACCCTGAAACAAGGTGATTTGTGCGTTGAGTTGCTTGCTGGGGGGCGGGGACGGCATTAATGGCCCAGTCCCTACCTGGTAGTTTAACCCTCAAATTGTAAATTTCCCCTTCTTTGGAAAGCCATTGGGGCCTGACTGTACCCTTGAATAACGGCAGCCCCTGCCTAATCCGGGTTCAGGCTGGGCTTGTTCCAAACAGCAGGATTTAAGACTGCTTCTTCTCCCTTAGGGCTCAGTGTCTGGATGTCCCAAAGCCTTTCGGCACTTTGCAGCTGTGCTAGGGCAGCTGAGTGCCCTAGAGCCTTCCAGCTGAGAAGGGTGACTTTGAGGAACTTCTCGCGTGACCTTGGCCACCCTAGGGTAGCAGGGAGGTGGTCCGCCCATGAGTTGCTCAAGAACTTTTTATCTTGTCTGCTTGTGAGAGTTCTTTTCTTGGAAGGACAGTGCTGTCTGGGATTAGCTCACAGTGGTTCCCCTCAAGCCCTCTTCCTGACTGGAAGAGCCCTGCCCACTGGAGCTCTTTTCTCCAGCTTTGCTTCTAAACGGACCCTGTTAATGGCAGGGGCTTGGAGTATCAGTGAGGCGCTCATGGTGAGGAATGCTGGGAAGACAGCCAGTTGTCTTTGCTTAGGAACAAAAGCCCATTTTATACTTGATATACTAGTAGGGAAGGTGTGGGGTATGCTCAATTACTACCACAGACAAGAGTAGACATATGTGTGTGGACATGGTTCTGATGGGGGAGGGGGAAATGGAGAAGAGGGGGACGGAGGAAGGGAGGGAGGAAGGGAAGGAGAGAGAGAGAGAGAGAGAGAGAGAGAGAGAGAGAGAGAAACACGAGCCTAAACTGTGCTAGGTGATTGGCTGGCTCAGCCCTCCCCACTTCCCATTTCCCAGAAGAGCTTGTGCTTGTGTGGCTGGTGAGCAGAGGAGGCCTTTAAGCAGGAAGGAGTGGAATTGTGCAGGGAGTGTCCCCAGAAGTTGGCCTTCTCCCCTAGTGGCCAGGTGAAGCTTGGGGTGCAGCTCTTTTTTTTTTTTTTTTTTTTTTCTTTTTGAGACAGGGTCTCGCTATGCAGTTCAGGCTGGCTTTAAGCTCACTTTGTAGCTCAGGCTGCTCTCGAACTCACAACAATCCTCCTGCCTCAGCCTCCCGAGTGCTGGGATTACAGGCATGCGCCACCACGCCCGGCTCGGGGTGCAGCTCTGGAGAGCAGCCTTGAGAGTCTCCAGGGCTTAGTGGCTACTCAGACCACCCTGTTTCATTCTCCCCATCATGACAGGGGTCTGAACCCATGCTCCTTGGATCTTGAGGTTCTAATTGCCCTCGATAAGCTGTCTGGTGAGCTGAAATGGTCGAGTTTGGGTCGAATGTACCTCCCAGGCGTGTGCAGCGGCCATGTGCCCAATGCTTGCGAGTAGGAGATGGGTCCGCAGGTGCTCTTGAGGGAGGTGCCTGGCCCTGGGTAGAGAAGCTGCACCTTATTCCACATTTTGGTGCCCACCTGCTTGGTGCAGAGTGGCCTGGGGCAAGGGCCCCAGTTTCGTGCTCTTTCTAGCTGCCCAGCAAACCCAGGAGTGGTGCAAAAAGGGGTCTGTTTCCTGCCTGGCCCAGAAACAACATCCCTTGCACATCTCCACCCCTGCCTTCCTCTGAAGCATACTCAGGGCTCCTACTCAGGGCTTAGGGCTTACACTTGCACTAAATTCTCTGCAAATCCTCCCCCTTTCTTTCTGAAGCAAGTGGTAGGTATAGAGTTACAGTTCAGAGGAGAGGCCTGGAAAATACTGTACGGGACACGCCCAAGGATCCCAAGTCCTGGAGGATACAAATGGCTGGATTTCAGAGGCACCAGGAGCGCAGTTCCAGAGAAATTGACCCCAGTTGTAAAATAATCAGGTTACTGATAGCACTTGTCCATAGTTACAAGCCATGGATACAGTCCTGTTTCCACATTTCCTTCCTTCGTTTCCTATTTTCCCCTCCTCCTGGGCTGGGCAATGCTCAGTGCTAGCTGGCCTGCCCAGGAGGAAGGGCTTCAGAGCTGGGTGGAGAGAAACTGAACCTGCCTGTGAATTTTGGACTGAAGATAAGTGGAAGGGAGAGTTTGGTCAGCTCCGCTCTGCTCCGAGTCAGGGCTGCCAGGTTAGGGTGTGCCCCAGAGACTGACCTGTATGAAGCGCAGGTGGCCTTGGTGCCCTGTGACCCTAAGGACCCAGACCCTCTTCTGCTGCATACATTATGGACTGTTTTTGGCAGGTGGGCAGTTGGCTTCAGAATGCCCAACAGTAGAAACTAGAGGACCCAGGAGCAATGGAGGTCATGGTTGTATTTTCTAATGTAGTTTAGTTGGAGTTTGTTAATGGAAAGGGGGAATTTGGCCTAAATTCCATTAAGATTGCAGGAGAAAAAAGCAAGGAGTGACTTGTGACCATGGGTGGCATGGGGGAGCACCTTGGTCCCAGCACAGGCCTGAGGCCCTGCCACTCTCCAGCCTGCACTGGCTGCCTCCTGCAAGGCCTGCTGGACTTGGGTGATGGCTTATGAATTATGTGTGCTGGAAATTGCTTGGGTAATTGGCCTGGTTCTGCAGCCTCACGTTATGTGTGTGTGGGGGGGGGCCTTGGTGTTCAACCCCTGCCCCTCTGCAGCAATGGTCTCAAATCCAAAAGAGCTGGGGTTATCCTGCAGCCGGCAGGGCACTGAAGGGTCGTGGGAAAGCTGCTTCTCCAGGCCAGCCCTGGATGTGTGGGAGTCCAAGGTGTCCTTGTCAGTCTGACCAAAACTAATCTGGTTTTGAAAGTTTGTTTTCTGAAAAATTCAATTTAATAGTCTTGACGCTTACTTCTTAAAAACTTGCTCCAGCACACAGGGTATCAAAATCTTGCACACACTCTTCACAAAACTGGGGCTCATGTGGCAGAACCCTGGGGGCTGTGGGAAAAGTCCATTGGGAAACTGGACAGGCGTCCCATAGGCCCCTTGCCCACCAAAAGGGTCAGGATCTTTAGCTGGTTCTTTAACGTAGCTGACATGGCCTGAAGTCCTCTGTGTCCTCAGTGGAACACTGGCAGAGTAGTTGCTCAGTAATATGCATCAGCTGGTTGGAGGAGAGTGAGCTGGTGTGGGTGTGGCCATGGTTCCCTCTGGGTCTCATCTTGTCATTGAGGAATTGAGTTCTTCGGTTGAAGGAGAAGTAGTACGGTGGCTCCATGGCATGGGCTCTGGCTGAACATTGCCTGTACTGAGACTCCCACCGGGCCGCTGGTGCTGTGCCTGTGGGCAGTTGGTTGATGCAAGCTTTTGAGGGACAGTTAGTAGGTCTGGAGACTAGCCCGCCCAAGGTGCCAGCTTGGCGGGGCCATTGTGAGGAAACCTCATAAACCCCTGCCCCAAAGCTCTGCTAGGGTGTGGGCACTGGGTGCTCTTCATTATGGGGTGACTTCAGCACCACTGTGAAACAGAGTCTGCCTGCTCCCTATGGGACCCGTCGGGGCAGGACTAGATGGGGTCATTTGGGTGGGCTGTTCAGTTATCTAAGCCAGAGAAGCTGAGTGTGGGTGGCTGGCAGCTCTGGGAGGGCCCAGGTTCTCCCATGGCCCCCATTCAAGAACTGTGCGCAGTGGGACCAGAGTCCTTAATTGTCAAATTAATGCAGTGTCCTCATTAAACAGCAACATCATGCCAACAATTCAGTTGATTCAACAAGTCTTGCCGGCCTCATGGGGAATTTAGAGAACATGCAGCCGGGTCCCCTCCCCCCCCACCTGGTTTTCCGTCCTTCCTTTTTTTTTTTTTTTTTTTTGTCTTTTTGAGACAGGGTCTCGCTATGCAGTTCAGGCTGGCTTTAAGCTCACTTTGTAGCTCAGGCTGGTCTCGAACTCACAACAATCCTCCTGCCTCAGCCTCCCTAGTGCTGGGATTACAGGCATGCGCCACCACACCGGGAGTCCTTCCTTTTTTGATCTTGGGCAAAGGCTGTGTCACTGAGCCAAAGCCCCTAGCTCATGCTGGAAAGGCGTGGGGTTTTCTTGAGAAACACACAGCTAAGAGCCACAGCTGTTGTCCTGGGTGGTGCAGGTAAACAGGCTACTCTGCAGACCACAGAGATGGAGCTGGATGGACAGCAGGGTGCATTGGGAATGGGGTTTCAAAGCACAGCAGTGGGCTTTCTATGGAAGGGACAGCTTTCAGCAGAGGTTTGGGGGTGGAAAGCAGGTGTCTAGATCATGCCGTGGCACAGATCTGGCCTTACCACTTGTTGGTACATGAACCTCCAGCAGGTGCCTTTAGCTCATGGAACCCATTTCCTCATCTGTAGGGTGGGCTAAGAGCTGTATCTACCTGAAGGGCTTCGGGAGGGGTAGAGAATGAGAAATGCTCGATACTCGAGAAGCTTTGGCCAGTGTTGTCTCTGATGCAGACTTGGCAGAGCCTAGAGCCTTCACTGAGCTCCAGCCACCCGCTGCTCCTATGGCCCGTGAGCTCCATTGGGTTTTGTGGGCTCCACAGCCTTTGAGCCCCAGCAGCACGCACCTCCCGTGTGGCGGGGTCGCTGCCCACCGCTGGCTGCAGAAGCCCCTGTTGCTCTACAGTAGCAGTGCCCGGCTCTCAGGCCACACAGACCCACGCAGCCCCATTCTCCCTTCCTGCAGCAGCCCCTGCTTGGTGCCCTCAGCCTCGAGCGTCCTGGCAGTCCTGCTCTGCAGATCACTCTCACCCATTTCCTGCACACTGCTTTGCTCTGTGGCCCTTGTGACCACTGGTATTGGGTATTTTTCTGCACATTGTCTGTCGGCTCCAGCAGGTGATCAGTGCCAGGAAGGCAGTGACTGGCCCAGTCCGAAGCTCACTCTCCCAACACCTAGGCAAGGATTGGCCAGCCCATAGTCAGAGTGCAGTAAATGAATGAATGAAAGACTGAAGAGTATAAGCGGGTGGTGTTTCCCAGAGCCCAGAGGATGCCCAGTCGTGTGTGTGTGTGTGTGTGTGTGTGTGTTTTCTAGCCATTCCCAAGGGCTCCCTGCTTCTGCACCATGCAGAGATGAGGATGTCCTGCTCCTGGCTCCCTGAACATGGCCAATGGGAGAAATGGAAAGGAAGGGCTTGGTGAGATAGCCCAGTGGACTAAGCACCTGCCTGCTTAGGCAAGCTCAGGAACGCAGGTTCAGTCCTTGGCACCAGATGCCGTGCTGGCTCTGCTCCCTGGGTGCACTGAGCTGGCCACCAAGTCTGGACGTGGTGGCACACACCTGTAATCCCAGCGCTGGGAAGGCTGGAAACAGGAGGATCACTACAAGTCCGAGCTGCGTAGTGAGACCCTGTACCAAATACATAAAAAAGGAAGGAAGGAAGAAAAGGGAAAGGAAAGCACTTGCCTGGTGATTTTGCTTTGTGCCTCTAAGGGACCCCACACACCCCACCATTCTCCCCTGCTGCACAATCCTGGTGCTGGGGAGTTTTGTCCCTTTGTACCCTTCTGCTTGCAGTGGGTGAACGGTGGGCAGGAGCAGGTTTTCAGGAGGAAGGCTGAAGGCTGCGCTGGAGCTGACAGCCTTTCAGGCAGACAGGAGACCTGAGTGCCTGTGTGTGTGTGTGTGTGTGTGTGTGTGTGTGTGTGTGTGTGTGTGTGTGTGTAGAGAGAGAGACAGAGAGAGAGACACAGAGAGACAGAGTACAGGGGCTTTGAGCCCATACAGTGGCCCCAGACCCTGTCCTCTGGACTCAGCACCGAGGGTCTTCTGTGGCTGCGTAGAAGCTGTGAATTCCAGGAAACTCCCTGCCAGCCAACATGGGGGAGGGCATGGAGGCCTCTTCCTAGCACTCAGCAGATGCGTCTGCCCCAGGGACAGCAGCCCATGAAAGTTCAAACCAAAGTGTGTTTGCTCACTATAAAAGAGACATCTGTGAGGGCCCTGGAGGGGAGGCTTGGGGTTGCCGTGCCAGTCCTGACTGGGCCCACAGAGGCCATTGTATCTTGCTGTGGTGGGGGAGGGGGGGGCAAAGCCAGAACTCAGGGAGTGGGGAGTGAGCTGCTGGGTCATCTTTCCTGCATTTTATAGCCAGCTCCCAAACACAGTTGCTTGCTGCTCCTGAAAGAGCCTGGGTCAGAAGGAGGTGGGGTCCCTTCCTGCTGGAAGGCTGGATTGAAGGGGCCCTGCCCTGGGGGTTCCCAGATGACTGGCCAAGTGCTCCCTGAGACTGGAGAGGAGGCCACAGGCGTGGTCCTCTCTAGCAGGCCATCCGGCTGTTTGTAAGGCCCTGGAGGCCCCCCAGGCTCTTGAGCCTGAACCCCCTTTGCGGTCTGATGGGAACCTGGCCTGCCCCACCCCCTTCCTCCTCTATACTTCTAGGGCTGGCCTTTTCAGCTCTGGAAGCTGCCCAAGAGCATATCTTTGAAGCACAGCAAAGGTTAGGAAGGAGGAAGACAGAAATGTCCTTTGGGCTGGGGGAGTGGGAGGAAGGAATTCCATGCATGCTCCACAGGAGTGAGAGGCCTCCGCAGTGCCCGGTGTGTCCCGCTACCCACTAGGGCTGCCTGGGAGTATCCCTCTTCCCAGGCTCTGGAGGGGACCGTGGCCCTTGTTTACAGTGCTGGTTTCAACCCTGGCTCACCAGGGTAAGAGCCCGGCCCTGCCATCCGCCCTACAGGATGTGAGACCTCATAATTGTCTTCAATTATAGACAGTGAGGCCGGCAGGAACTAGAGCCAAGCTGCTTCCACAGGGGTCGGGATGTGCTGCCCAGTCCTCTCTGCGAGGTTTGGGGATCCTCTGTGTCCCCTGAGGTCCTTCCAAATGTCCCCAAGTCCTGGAGTCCACCCAAAAGGCTGTCTGGGGCCCTGGGAGAGCTGCCCCTGTTGAACATGGGCCTCCTTTGTCTCTCTCAGGATGAGACCTCTGTGAGCAGTGAAGACTTTGATATGAACGACTCCACATGGGTGTCCGCTGACCCACACCTGGCGTCCAGCCTCAGCCCCAGCCAGGACGAGAGGATGCGGAGCCCGCAGAACCTCCATAGCCAAGAGGATGGTGAGTGCCCCAGGCCACTGCTAGGGTGGGGGTGAGTCGTCCTGTGAGTGGCTGCATGGATGGGGGTGGTGAGAGCCCTAGGGGTGGTGCTGCTGCTCTTCCAGCCACCTCCAGGGTCCCCCGCATCTCTGTGCGCCCCTGCGGTCCCCAGCCCCAGGCTCCCTTCCAAAGGTGAATGGGCAGAGCTGGCTGTTAAGACTTTGTCCTGCAGCCTGTGGGTATCATGCCCGTTTGTTGTGGTGCTGGAGAGATGGTGGGCCGTGGGTTTCAAGGTTGTCAGATTTGGTCTGGGAGGTAATGAGGTGCCTGGCCCCCAGCATGCCAGCTGCCCCGCACTAGAATCAAGAAAGCTAGATTGGGACGTGGTCACCTGCAAGGTGACCAGGCAGTGCAGGTTTTCACTGCATGCCCCGGCCTCCATAGCCATCCAGGGCCTCTCAGGAAACAGCAGCTTTCTTTTGGGGGCCGGAGAGCAGGGTCAGGCGACAGGTTCCGGAGGAAACATTGGGCTGTGGGGCTCTGGTGTCTAGCTTCAGTTTGAAGCCTTGTGGTGGTAGAATGGCACCTGTGGTCAGAGTACCCTGGTGGGGCTCTGATTTCCAGGGAGACCATGACTGGGCTTGGGCAATGGCCTGAAGCTAGGCCTCAAGAGAACTGGGGTATAGGAGCTGGTAATTAAGAAGGGTCGAAGGTCGGGGCCTGGAATGTAGGAGGGAGGCACAGGGTTAAAAGGGGGTGTAATGTTAACTCTGCAAAATGGGTTAGCCTTAAAGAGTAAATAAGGGGTGGGTCAAAGTTCATCTCCAAGGCAGAACCCACATGCCTGCCTCCCAGCTCCCCTCCCAGCCTGGATCCTGCTTTGTCTGGGAGGACTCCCAGCCTTCAGGCAGCCGGAGGTGTCTGGGCCAGCAGCTGGGGAGCCCAAGGGGTGGCTGTGTGAGGAGTGGGGTGCAAGGCAGCAGGGAAAGAAAAGGCCTTTGTGCCTCAATACCTCGTGAGGTCAGCGAGATCCTGTGTGTGTGCTATAAGCCTCACAAACCACTGCCCTGTGTTCCCGCAGGGTGGGAACCAGCTGGGGGCTACCACATGCTTCTGGGGGCTCTGGGCTAGGACACACCCAACCCAGACGTTGACCTCCTGGCTCATCTGAGCTGACTGAGGGCCACGCCTAAAGTCACCAAGGGCTATGCCAGGAGTGCGCAGCCAAGAACTATCCGTTGTGCCTTCCCAAGAAGGACCCAGGACATTTTCTAAAAGCCCATAGTAACACAGTATCCCCTATGCATTTCCAGAAAGTTCCTTACAACCACTCTGTGGGAGAGGGTCCCTATCAGAGACACTTTCCAGGGAGATAGGGTAGCTCTGGGCCCTCAGGCCCCGGCACAGATGCCAGTGTTTCTGTGGGGACCATGGGGTTCCTCAGTATGTCGCCAGTGGTCCAGAGCTTGGCTGATAATGCGGGTGAGAGCCTGGCACAGAGGCTGCTGGGGTCATTTTGCCTTGCAGCTGTCCAGAGGAGCCCAACATGGGGCGATCCCCAGGTGTGTGTGGGGCTGAGGAAGGCTGGCTTGCTGATGAGACGGAGTGTCAGAGTGGAGAGGCAGAGCTGGAGACAGGGATTTGCTGCCCGCAGTACCAATTTAATTACTTAATCAACAGTTGTATCTGGACATTGGGTTGATGTGCTAGCCAGAGGTTCACCTAGGCCCGAAGCAGGGTTCCAGGCCATGAGGAGGTCCGGATGGCTACTGGTCCCTGGCCTGGCTGTGACCACTGTGTCTGGCTGAGGAGGACTCCCAGGAGGGTGCTTTGGATTCTGGGTCCTGAATGGTAGCTCCTCTAGGAGGGTATGAATGGGTGATTCCCTTGAGACCCTTTTCAGCTTCAGGGTGTGTGCTTATGTCCCACTGTTACCAAAGGCCTAGGGTGAGGACAGGCTGAGGAGGTGGCTCTGGAAGGTGGGCCCTGCCCTGCATACCCAGCCCACCCCTGCTCCTGAGCCTTATTCTGGAAGCCTCCCCAGTGCACCGCCCCAGGGGCCGCCCCGTGACCCTCATCGTCCGTAGGGGCTGGGAGGCTCCCACTGTGATCCTGCCCCATGTTGCCTTGGTGTCTCTGCTCTGCTTGGTGCCATAGCGGCTGCCCAAATGAAAAAACTGTAGGAGCTGACCCCGGGCACACCATGCAGGCCAACTCCTTGGGAACAAATGGGGTTCTTTACTCCTGAGCATAGCTGCTGAACACCTGGCTCTTTCCCTCAGTCAGAAGGGGCAGGATTCCTAGGTCATGCCGACCCCACCCCTGCCGGCCCATGCTGTGGCCCAGAGTGGTCTTAAGAAGCTCAGCAGTAGGCATAGATCCGTAGCTTGTGGCAGAGAAAGGGGACTAGCCCTCGGTGGGCAGGTCTACCCTCAAGGCCACTGAAGCTGAGAGTGGCAGGAGACGGCCAGCTTTCCCCCAGGAGCCACGCTCAGAGTCACCGACTAGCATAAGAGCTGGCTTGCCCTGCCGCAGTGAGGCTTCAGCCATGGCCGTGGCCCTGGCCTGCCTGCAGGCCTTCTGCACAGACCTCCTGTGGCTGCTTCTGTCCCAACACTTAGGTCCTGTTCCCTGCAGTCATAGATGGTGGTGGCAGGCACTGCTCCCTCAGTCAGGGCTGTGACTGTGCGTGTGGGAAGTCATTGCTCTTGCTGTGTCCACAGAGGAGGAAACTGGAATGGGAGAGGCTGGCCAGAGACAAGACGGAGGGTGCTGCTGTCCTCTCCTCTTTTCCTGGCTTTGGTGGGTATGGGGTCGCTGTGTGAGGCTCTCACCCCTCCAGCCCTGCTGCTGAGCCCAGCTGAGACTCTGGGCTGCTCTGGGCTCTGAGTAACGTGGGAGGTGCTTGGGAAGCCACTGTGGTCTGGCAGCTGCCTTTGGGTGTGGGGGGAGGAGGCCTAGGAGCAGCTGGCTGTTAAGACTTTGTCCTGAGACACTGGGGATTGGCCTTGCCTAGGGGTTGACACTGGTTTGTTATGATCCTTGGGGTTACCTGTTTTGTGCTTGTCTTCCCCTCCTACCTGAGGGCCCTGAGCAGGTGCCAGGGATGTGGTTGTGAGTGCATAAATGGGGGAAACTGGCAAAGGCACTCGCGCTCAGGCCTGCGCCCGCGCCGTGGCCTGCCAGGTACACAGGCCCATCCTGACCTCGCACCCTCGCTCTCCTCCCACTTCCCTTGATGCGCTTCCTCAGGCCTCTCACTGCCCCTTCCTGAACGGAAAATGTGAGGCCTGGCCTCCAGAAGGGATGCCTGGGGTGGGAGCGGACATTACTCACCTCCTAGGCAGACAGGAAGCCAGAGTCAAGGAGAGTGGAGGCCCTGCTCACATAGGGCAGCTTCCATCTTCTGCAGCATAAATGACTGGGGTTCCTGAAACGGAGCTGAGGACCTGGAGCATTTCAGGGGGCCATGGGGACTTGCTGTCTGCAGAGCAGTGGTCTAGGGCTCACTGCCTGCCGCCAACCATCAGGTGCCTGAGGCTGGACCAAAGGAGAGAGAGGTCCTCTGGCCTTCTCGGGCTCTTTGTCAGTTTTTAGTCGTGTGAGTGTTGAGTGCCTTGCTAGGCAGGGTCAGGGAGCCCCTGCCTGCACATCCGAGGGAACTGCACCTTGGTGGAGGAGGGACCGTGACACAGAAGGCTGCCAGCACTGGGAGTGCAGCAGCTGTGTCTCTGTGGAAAGGCACATTGGCAGGAGGCTGAAGCAAGAAGAACAAGAGCTGGAAGCCAGCCCAAGCTACATAGTGAGACCAAGGCAGAGCATCTTGGTCTCCCCCTCTCTGAGAATCACGTTCATTGTAGCAACTTTAGAAAATTAAAGGAGCAAAAGTAAAGAGAAAAAAACCCCTAAAATGCCAGAGATTGGGGTATACATTTTTCTCAAACCTTTCTGTGTATGTTGTCAAAGCATGTGTGTGTATGTGTGAGAGAGAGAAAGAGACAGAGACAGACAGACAGAGACAGAGGTTGAGATTGTTTTTTTGGGGCAAGGTCTCATTGTGTAGCCCAGACTAGCTCGCACTCATAATCGTCAGCCTCCCAAAATGCATTGTGTTCTTTAAAAAGGGGGTGGGGCATCGTAGCACACTGTAGCCTCACCCACTTGTGGCACTCGCCTCTCTCCGTGTCACTGCTGTGGATCCGCTGTGGTCCTGCAGGCTGTTCTGCCCGCCAGTGCCTGGAGGTCCAGCCCTCAAGTCCAGAATACATCCAGCTCCATTCTGGGAGCTCCGACGAGGCTTTTCCCGGCCCACAGAGGAGGAGCCATCTCCAGGGGACGTCACTTGCCCAGGCCAAGGGAAGCAGGGCCCTCCAGGGCCAGCAATTGGGCCATGCCTGTGAGACGCCCAGGCCCTGCCGTGGATTTCACCCTGGCTCCACTGACATGGAGTGCTTAGCATACTGGGGAGAAAAACCTGTGGGCAAAGGGGCTTGGGCAGCTTCGGGGCAGCAGGAGGCTGAGAGGAGGACACAGAGAGCAGGCGGGCTCCAGAAGCTCCCAAGGCAGGCCACAACCAGGCTGGAGGATAGAAAGGGGTCACTCCACTGCCCTGCGGTCATCAGCAGTTGCTCGCCCTTTCCGCGCCTGTTTCCGGCTGTGGCCTGATGGGTACAGCTATGACCATTAGCTGTGTGTGGTGATAGCGGCTCTGTGCCAAGGATAAAGCTGCTCTTGGTGCCTGGGGGCAGGCCCTGCCCCACTCAGATGTGCTGGCTCCTGGGGACGGAGGTCCCACTCACCAGCTGTCCTCTCTTTCCCTTGGTCCCCTCCTCCCATCTTGGTGGGGAAGTGCAGGCGCCAGCGCTGTTGCCCTAACCCAGGCCAGGCTGTCCCTGCCTGTCCCACTTCTCCTCTCTGGCCTGGGGGATGGTTCTGCACCCACTTCACTCTTGAGCTAGATGATGCATGGAAAGCTTGAAGGCTCATAGGCGGCCGGGCTGGTACTCTCAGATCAGACTGACAGTGTGTGTCAGGGTGTCAGGAGCTGCTAAGGACCGAGAGGTCCTTACCCACATTTTCGGAGCTCTCCTCCAGTGCCGTGTGGTCTGTCCTGCTTCCCCAAACATCAGGCCTGAGGGCCCTGACCTCCCTCCCTGCTGCAAGCTGTGCTCTTCACCCTGCTCTGTCCTTAGGCCAGGAGGACTCATGGGCCCTGTAGGTCTGGGCACTCGAATCTTTGGCCCTACTGTCCCGAGACCCTGTCCTGTATATCCTATATGTCCAGGACCCTGACTCCCTGAAGAATCAGTGGGTTCTGCACACCACACCTATCCAAGGGGTGCTGGCCCTATGCAAGGTGGTGCTGCTATAGCTGCCTCCCATGCTGGGCACTGAGGATGCCATCAGAGTGTGGCATTAGGCAGGTCTGTGTGGCCAGTGGGGAAGAGGTACCTGGGCCTCAGGATCAGGCCATCTGGACTCACAGGTAGCCAACTGCATCCTCCATCCCTGGGCCACCTAGGCTTGTTCCTGGGTCAGAGCTCACTCTCCCCTGGGTCCATCCCTGGGGTTAGGGCACTTCTTGTACCACATCCTGAGGCCCTGGCCTGCTATAGCTGGGTCCTGGTAGACCCAGTGCTCATGGGGAGAGGACTGGGCTCCTTAACTACTCTCAATGGGATAGCTTTAGAGTGGTTTTTTTTTCTTAAATAATCTGTCTTCCTGCTTCAGCCTTTGGAGTAGCTGGGACTTATGCACGCACCACCCTTTGCAGCTACTGCCAGTGGGGTCTCTGGCTGCACTTGGTTTCCATGTAGCCACAGAGCCTGGCTTCACCTTTTCTAAGGTGCATCTGGAACCAGCCTAGGCCCCATTGACCCTGTCCTTCCAGGGCAAGGTTTTTGCCTATTCAAGGCCCCAAAAGTCCACACACTCACACACACACACACACACACACACACACACACACACACACACACACACACCCATGAAAGGGCTCTTCCTACTTCCCTCCCTGGGAGCAGAGAGCTGGCACCTAAGGCCTTCCAGGGTTTGGCCACAGGCCACGCTGGCAGTCTTGGGTCACAAAGTGCCCATCGTCAGCTGGGCTTCAGGCAGTACAGACAATGCTGGGCTGTGCTGGTCCCTGGCCCACCAAGGGACGACAGAGGCTGGGAGACAGCACCAAGACATCCCTTTATCCTGGAACAGGCAAGGCCTGCACAGCCTGGGCCTCATCCAGGCTACAGGGCCCCAGATGCCTGATGAAGACAGAAGGGTAGACAGGTCTGGGAGACCTGCTGAGAAAAGGGGGAGAGAGAAACTATCCTGCTCACTTTGCATACCTGGAATGTTAGTCTGGGCTGTGAGGCCAGCTGGTAAGTGACAGCTCCTGTCTCTCACCTAGGGAAGCTTGGGCAAGGGGACAGGAGGGCTATGCACAGAGGTGCCACCACCCTGAAGCCTGTCTGAGGGCTGCTTTTGGAACCAGGAAGTAATCAGGGCCACACTGGCGTCATGACCCTAACCAAAGGACTGGGATGACCCGAACCTAGACCGGGGGGGACTAGTCTTGCTAGGGGCCCTCAGATGCCACAAACACAGGCTCTAGAGCCAGGCCCTGCCCCATAAATCACTCACACATGGTGGCCTGGATGGCTCTCTTTGCTCTCAGAACACATGTGGGAGTCGGGGTGGCAGGCAGTACACCTTGGCCAGAGCACCATGTGTTGAATTAAAGTTTATTTTTCACTGCCTATGCTTGCTGAGACCTGAGAGGATGCAAACCAGGAAGACCATGCTGGGGTCATTTTCCCTGAGCATAACTGGCCAGCGTGTGCTGGGGAAGAAGTGGGACAGGGCAGGGCTAGGGCATGGGATTATCTCTTAGCACAGATGGGCCACCGAGGCCTGGAGGGGAACTGGCCCAAGAGACTCCCAGGAGCCCAAGAATACTAGGGGTAGGGCTGGGGGCACCTGGAGGGCCATCTGGGGATGAGCTGGTGACTTCCGCCAGGAGCCTGCAGCTCAGCACTGGAGTCTGCTTTCAGGAATGGTGTGTAAACCAGGTGTAATGAGTTACCCAGTGCCTGACACACAGGCTCGGGTACATATTTGATGTTCACCCCGGTGAAGGTGGCATCAGTGTCTAGGCCCCATGGCTTGGGCCCTGTTCCAAGACCCAAACTCCGCTGGAGCTTGGATGCTTTCCAGGGGCCTGGGCCCTAGGGGCTTGCAGAGGTGTGTTGCCAATTCAAGAGGAAACCTAGGCCTACACCGTGGCATAGGTACCACCCTCAGCTGCCGAGCGCTGGAGCACGCCGACACTGCACAGGGGAGAGGCACAGCACCAGGGAATGGGGCACTAACGCAGAAAGAGTTGTGTTGTTTTTTTGAGATGGTCTTGCTGTGTAGGCCAAGCTGGCCTTGAAAACCCTGTGATCCTCCTGCCTCACCCTTGAGCACTGGGGTTCTGGGCATGCGCTACCATTCAATGAGATAGTTGATTTAATTTCTTAGTATGTACAGGCCCAGGGTCCAATTATCAACAGTGCAAATAGTAGTGATTTCATCCAGTTTTTTTTAAATATGACCGCCAGCAAATGCCAGCATCCATGTGGCTTGTGCTGCTCCTGAGAGCCTAGGTGGCACACATGCTGCAGTGGGGTGTTGGTATCTTTGAAAGCTCTAAAAGGACCACCACTGGCTTAGGTAGTGGTGGCTCCTGTGCAAGGAGCCAGAGGTCCATCAGGAAGCCAGTGGCTCCTGGAGAGAAGGCGGGTGCCGTGGATGAGAGCACCTGTGTCTCGGGGCTCCTGACTCCTTCACGAGTCCAGGGGAGGGGCAAGGGTGCTCAGGAGGGAGAGCCGGGCAGGCAGTGGGGACCTGAAGGCAAGGTAGAGGCGGGCCTCATGTAGGGGCAGGTGCCCTATGGAGCCCATCACCCAGGATGGTGACATCCCCTGTCCCCCGTATGACCTCTGGGCCCCTCCCCCTTGCCTTCCTGGAGGAAGTGCTGGGTCGTCTGCCAGGAGCCTGGTGCTCCTTGGAACTATGCATCATGTAAACATGGCCCAGGCCACTGGCCTCTGTCAGAGCGGGCGGGGAGGGGAGGGGAGACTGGTGAGGTGCCCAGAGCCCGGCTCCCGTGCGGGATGTGGCTCCGGCACTCCGCCTCCCCTCCTCCTCGTTCGTCTCTTTTGTGTGTGAATTATTGATGCCCCCTCCTCGCCCCTGCCTCGCTGCTGCAGTGATGGCGTAGGGAGCCTCACCCAGGAGGCTCATGCCGCTGCACCTCTGGCCACAGGAGGCAGCCACACGCTGCTGTGTGCATTCAGGCGGCCTTCTCCCTTTCCTCAGCCTTGCCCACTGGAGAGGGTGCCACTAGCTGTGACCCCAGCGCCCAGAGTGGCAATTGGAGGCTTGCACAGAGCCAGTCTTGTGCAGGCTGCAGGGCGCTGGCGCCCACATAAGGGCATTGTTTGCTGAGGTAAAAGGAGTTTTTGTCTCCTTCTGGAGACGAGACAGAGGAAGAAACAATTTCCCCCATTCATCACTAATTCCCCCATTCGAACAGCAGCACATTGCCCCATGACAAAGTAGATGGCACGACAGGCCTCCCTGCCCTCAGGCCTTCTGGGCATAGGTGGTCGGCCCAGCTCTGCTTGCTCACCCTTTGCCAAAGCTGGGGAAGCCTGCGTTTCTGGGACTGTTCGGAAGGGCTGTTTCCTTGGCTGCTTTTCAAGGCCCTGGAGGGCACCTCTGTGCTGTTTGCACAGTCACAGGTGGGGCAGGCTGCCCTTGGGTAAGGGGCCCACTCTGGAGAGGCCTCCTGCTACAGCAGCAAGGTGGGGACAAGAGGGTCCAGCCCCAGGTCTGGCGTGGGTGCAACTAGCACATCTGGCCTGCACCCCTGCAGTCATAAAATGTCAAGAGCCCGAGTGTCAGCAGCAACTCGCTGGACCCTTATAAGAGGAGCCCGGGAGGTGTCTGTGTCCAGGGTCATGCAGACACTCATCCCGAGCCCGCCATGGCTTTTGGGTATGGGGTGTTCAGGTGCCTGTCCGTCTCTTCTGTGAATCGGAGGCAACTGAGGGTCCGGGCCCAGAGACCCAGTCTCTGCTCTCTTTTTTCCAAATAGTGATGGGGGGGGTACAGTGTCAACCAGTTCCTGTGCAGGCAGTGGGCATGGCAGGGGGAGAGAGAGCTCAGTTCCCAAGCTCTGCCCTTAAGCCCCTGATTGCTTAAAGGCGGAAGCAGACACATGTGACACAAACCAGCCTTCAGCTAGCTTCGGCAGTAAGGAAATTAATTGCTTCCATAGCCAGATAGTCTAGGGCAGCAGTGGGGAAACTATGGCACACGTGCTGTTTTAAGACAAAAGGTGTGTTAATATGTGAGGGTTCTTTCTTCTTCCCAGAAAACTACAACCTCAGTGTTCAGGTTTAATTGCACTGTCTGCACTTTCTTGATTTACAGTTTGGCTCTAAAAGGTTGTCCAATCACCAGTGTGGTGGGTGGTGCTGACTGGGGCACAGGGAAGGTTCAGGTGCCTTCACCCAGGGAAGGAGTGTGGCTTCTGGAAAGGCAGGAGTGATCCGCAAGAGACAGCACACAGAGGGCTGGCACGGACCATGGGCACAGTCCACACAATAGTATTGTGAGATGGTTACCACGCCAGGAAAAATAGGCAAAGGGGTCAGTGTGTCAGAGCAAGGGAGGGTGCTGGCGAGGGAGGTCTTACTGAGATGCGACCTTCTAGCAACGCCCCCAAATCAGAGAACAAGCCACAGGGACAGCCAAGGGCAGCATAGCAGGAGGAGGGGACAGCAAGTACGAAGGTCAGTCAGGTCCACAGCCGGCGCGAGGTGAGGGGAGCAGTGGGCCCAGGGAAGGCACCGGGCCGCAGCAGGCTCCTCTGCATAGCTCTGGGCATGACAGACCTGCCTACTGGAGCAGCATCCTGACCGCCTGCCTGTTTGGGGCTTTAGCTCTCATGCAGGTGCTGAACCCTTTGGGGACAACCTCCAGGTTGCCTTTGCTAGAGTGGTTCTGCAGAGCTCCATCCACAGCTGGTGCCAGGATGGGGCAGAGGGCCTCTCTGATGGGGGGGCTCAGGCTGGCAGGGGTCCTGCTTGGAGAGAAAGAGCCCAAGGCCAGCAGCCCCTGTCATTTTCTGCTGGTGCCTAGTAGCTGCTTGGTTTGTCACCCAGCAGGTGCTGAGAAAAGCAAGGGATGAGGCCGGAGCAGATTGCCCAGGCCTTTCGTCCTCCCTCCCTTCCCTGTGCGCCCTCCCCGTTTGGCACTGTGCCGGATTCCCCCTGTCTGAGAATTGGAGGTAGGAAGTGGATGAGTACAAAGTGAGAAGATGTGGGGTGTGGGGAGCTGGACTTTTTCTTGAAGGAGGAAGTTATCCATACCAGGAATTATCCACACCTTGTAAATCTTATTTTACTGATGTGAGAGCCATCTTGAAAGGAAATTGAGGCACAGGGAGGAGAAATGGCCCCTTCAAGTTTACATAGCTCCACTGTATCCTGCTAAAACCCACAGGCCTTGCCAGGCAGCAAAATGCGGGGCCCCCTTCATAGGTGGCTCACGGAAGGTGATGATCCGCATGCCAGCTGAAGAACACTGGCCTGTGATGTTCTGTCCCTCAGCTGTGGGCTCTGTGTATGTGACAGGTTTCCCTCTGCCACGTGCAGCATGGGTAAAAGTGGTGGCAGTAAGTTGGGCTTGTGCGAAGAGGCCTGTGCACCTGCTCAGGTTCTGGTTTTGTTGTTTTTTTTGTAGTAATCTATAGCATAAAATTTGTCACCTTAATCATTTTAAGTAAATAATTTGGAAGCATTACGTTATTCATAGTGCTGTATTACTAGGACCATTATTTCCTCGTTGTACAGTGTAAACTTTCTCATGACCCTAAAATCGGTATTCTGTACTCATTAAGCAAAAACACCCTACTTCCCCCATTTCTTAGTCCCAGATAACTTATCTACTTCCTGCCCCTCTGAATTTGCCTATTCTAGATGGTGCGTGCAGGTGGAATCACTCACCCCTTATCCCTTTATGTCAGGAATATTTCCCACAGCACGATGGTCTTAAGGCTCATCTGCCTGGTGTAGCCTTGTGCAGCGTGTATCCAAGTGTCACTTGTGTGTGTGGCTGGCTTACATTTCATTGTATAGACAGGTCACATCTTACCTACTTGTTTTTTTATGTAAGGTTTTTCCAAAATGCCATCAATGTCAAATTTATATATAACTATGGGGAGTACCAGGGATCAAACTCTAGACCTTGCACTTTCCAGGCAGGTGCCTATGATGCTGAGCTATCTCCCCATCTCCCAGTTAGCAATAATTTGACATCTGGATAATTACATAATGATGCAGATTTCTGGTTTCTTCCAAAAGCTTCACATACATGGCGATATAAGGTCCTGGCTTCTGGTGTCTCAAGCCTTTCATCTGCCTGTTTCCCTTACCAGACTCGGGTGATATCTGAGGACAGGGAAGGGGGTGCCACCACCGGAGGCAGGGCGGTTGTTCCTGGCCAGGCGGCACAGGTCCACACCCTGAGGCAGAGGCTGCCAGCACAGCCTAAGGAAGCAGGATGTGGCCTCTGCCAGGCCTCTGGCCAAGTGGCCCCTGGGTGTGGAAGGGGTCCATCCTCCTGCAGCAGGCTGGTTAGAGAGGCAGAGGGGGTGACGCTGCAGCTGGCCTTGGGCCTGATGCTTGTGGTAAATGTAGTAACGTTGGCCTGGGTTTCACCAAGGAGCAAGTCCCTAGAGGAGTGTGAGGGCCTACAGGGTCAAGCAGGTGGCCTCTGGAGAGAAGGGCTGGTGGGGTTCAGGCCTGCAGGGTGGACTAAAAGTGGGCTCCTCACAGTCATGGGAGCTGGGCACCCATTCTTGGGCCCCAGCTGCAGGACCTTTTGCTCAAGCCCTGCCTGGTGTGGGAGTGGCCCTGCATGGTGCAGAGGCGTCCTTAGAAGAATTCATGTGGCTACCCCCTCCCCACCTTGAGGTGACCTTGAAGGCCAGCTGTGCTCCCGGCTAGAAGGAACATGCCAGGCAGAGCCCAGAGGTTGGCAGGGCTGGGCAGGCTGAGGGTACACAGCAGGTCCCTTACTCAATGCGTGGGACACCAGGGAGCCAAGAGAGGGCAGGACAGAACACCTCGATGGGGTTTGGCAGGTGGAGTGCGGTGGGCATCCTTCCCATATCTCACTCAGTGTTGCGCATTTGGCCTTCCAGGATTGCTGACACCTTCCTTGCAGTCCTCACTTTGGCTTTCCATCTGGGACAGGTCCAGCACACAGTAGGTGCTCAGTAAATACCACCAGGTGTTTTGTTCATTTCACCTATGTGTAGACTTGCTGCTGGAAATAGTGCTACAAGAAAACCAGACCTGTCACGGAAGATGAGGTGCCCCGGAGTAAGCCAGGGATGAAGGAGCCAAGGGGGAGCTTCTGGGTAGCCAGGCTAGCTTGTAGCAGAGTCCACAGCAGAGAATGGGGCTCTGAAGCCAGACTGCCCTGAGGAAGAGGAGGTGGCAGTGGAGGCAGGCGCAGGCGGCGAAGCCTGGCCCAGTGGACCTGCGGCAGCCGAGGGGGAGGGGTGCCACCGCTCCGCTCTTTTCCCATCCCCCTCTGCCCAGGGCTCAGGCTGCTTGATAGGCAGCCCGGTCCCACCCCCAGGCGGCCAGAAGGCCAGTGATTGGTTGGGATGCTAGAGCCGCTCGGTAGCCATGGGGACGCTCAGGAGGTGCGCGGGCCCAGCACCAGGACTAAATCTTCATAATCTGCCGGCTGGGAGGATGGGGGTGGGGTCCAGTACGACCCTGGCCTGGGGGAAGGGGTGGTCAGGGCTCCATGTGGCTACCCCTCCTCCACCGGCTGGGTGCTGGGGCAGAGCTGCCAGGTCACCTGGGCGCCACCAGGAGCCACGCAAATGCTCACCTGACTGTGACCCCTGGAGTTCCACTGTAGCTTCGTCTCGGCTGAGCAAGCAGGAGGCTGGAACAGATAGTTAGAGAGACCTAAAATTTATCTGAACCCGTCTATTCCTCCAGTTAGAAGTTTATTCTTCTAGATTTGACAGGCAATGCTGGGCTCTGTCCAGCAGAGGGTGCCCGACCTCAGGAAAGCAGAGATGGCCCGCTGAGATCCAGAGATGCAGACCCAGGTCTTGCAGCTCTGCCTTGACGTGAGCAAGGACAGAGCTGCAGGGCACTGTGTCTGTGGGTAGGCTGCCAAGGTCAGCCTGGGCCTGAGTACACCAGGGCATAAGTGACTGTGGGGTCATCATTCTTCCTCAGGCAGGGTGCTGTGAGGATGGAAGGGGTTAGGCAGTGCTGAGCAGGGTAGGTGGGAAGAGGAAACCCTGTAGCCTCGTGGGTGTCCAGGAACTGCCAGCAAGCCATTTCCAGACCCTGAAAGTGCTGCTGATGGGTTTACAGATCAGAAGGACTCTTCATGCCTGCACAGCCCTCTCCCACTCCCTGTGGCTACTCTGCTGCTGCTGGCACAGCTCTCCCCAGCCATCCCAGGCCATGGGTCTGGGTTGCAGCTTATATCCTGGAGCCTCTGGAATAGAGCACAAGCACACACCTGCTCGCCAGGAGTTCTGTGACAGTCACACAGGGCAGGCACTCTGAGGTCTTGAGGGGAGGGCCGGTGCTGGGCCTCAACCCATGCCTCCTGTTCCAGATGATTCCTCCTCCGAGAGTGGCAGCGGCAATGGCTCCTCCACCTTAAACCCATCCACGTCAAGCAGCACGCAGGGCGATCCCGCCTTCCCGGAGATGAACGGCAACGGTGCTGCAGCCCCCATGGACTTCACTTCCGCTGCTGAGGATCAGCCCATCAACCTGTGCGACAAGCTCCCACCAGGCACAGCGCTGGGCACACCCTCTTACTCCGATGGTTGTGGCACCGATGGGCTTCGGAGCCGTGTCAAGTATGGGGTGAAGACTACTCCTGAGGTGTGTGGGGCCATGGGCCATGAGCCCTATGCGACAAGAAGCTGGGGCAGTGGTGTGGCAACTGTACTGTCATTTTCCTGGAGAGACTGGTTTAGGAGATGGCTTGGTGAGTGGTGCTGGAGCAGGTGCGGAGCCTCTGTGATTCACAGAAATCCTATTTGAAATAGGGTTGATGGCTCCTGCCTCAGTAGAGGTGGCAGGTAATATGTGTGCCTGTGACTGTCCACCTCCCCTGGGACAAAATCTGCCATGAATAACAGCAGAAAGGACCACATTCGGCACAGGAGGCACAAAGCCTCTGACCTCCTGGCTGCTCTGCCTACCTTTCTCCCTTTTACACATGGCAGAGAGAGACCGTAAAGCCCCTGAGGAGCAGAGGGTGGAGCTCCTCCTTTAAGCAGACTGATGGGAGGAGACGGGGCAAGGCAGGTGCCTTATCTGGGCCACCCTCACTTTCACCCAAAACCTTGGGACGATGTGGTCGCACAGTACGGTGCTGCTGGGCACCAGCTTGCCCAGACCATCTTCGTTAGGCTAGTGGCCTTGGATTCCAGCCGTGAAGCCCAGGCAGGTTCTTCAGTCCTGAACTGCTTTCTCTCTGTAGAGCAGGGCAGTAGGTTCCAGGGACAGTTTTGAGTTGTTCCTGTGTGTCTAGCTCAGGCCACACGAACTTGGTGAGAGGCTGGTCTTGGCTAGAGCTTTTGTTTGGCAGGTCCCTCTAGCCTCGTGTTACAGAGGTAGCCCAGGCTTCAGGCATCAAGGAAGTAAGACAGGGAGCATAAATGCCCCAGCAGTTCTCTTAGGGAGAACTGCTTTCTCTCTCTGCTCTAGCCCTGGCTGAAGGTTTAGTTAAAACAGTAGCTTGGAAGTGTGACTTTCCTAGAGCCCTATGGCCATCTGGTGGCTAGCACTGTGCTTGGTTGGTCATTTGACCCTGTGCTGTGAGTCTGGGGACCTGACCCCTGGGTGTGGGCATAGGGAGAGAGGGCTGATGGGTAGCAGTGGGGGCCAGGGGGCTAGGCCATGTGCATCTTCACTGATACGACCTTCAGTGAACCCTGGGTCCCTCCAGGCTATGCAGCAGCCAGATGTCTGATCATGCAGATTATACTACTTGGGCCCAGGTTACCCAGTAGGTACCAGCCCCATTCAGAGCAGGGGCCATGATGTCAGGATTTGTCACAGGTGCAAACTTTCTAAAAGGCAAATAACAGGGCCCTAAGGGCAGGAGACAAGAGACAGATGGAATGGGACCTGGACTATGAGGGCAGCAGGATAGCAAGCAGAGAGGAAAGCAGGGAGCCATCATCCGAGGAGAGATGGATGAAGGCCCTACTGAGGTGGGAGCTGAAGCAGGGACCCACTTTGGCTATAGGACAGACAGAGCAAGTGGGTAGGCCAGATCTGGTTCTGTCTCCCCTTTCAGCACTAAGGTCAGTGTTTCCTGGGTGTGTGT
The DNA here is from genome assembly GCA_004027165.1 of Ctenomys sociabilis. Lineage (NCBI taxonomy): Eukaryota > Metazoa > Chordata > Mammalia > Rodentia > Ctenomyidae > Ctenomys > Ctenomys sociabilis. The sequence continues at coordinate 23,891 of PVKA01017225.1, forward strand.
GTGTGTGTGTGTGGCAGGGAACAGGTAATGTCTCTGCCACCTTGGCTGGCTCCCTCTCCCAGCCCATCTGTTCCTCTTCCCTGACAGCACACTTGCTACTCTGGTGACAACACAGTTGTCAACTCGGGGTTGTAACACCTTAGGGACCAGGGAAGAAAACCCAAAGCCACAACAGATCTCGGCACCCAGAGAAACTCAGCTAGCAGTGGGAACCCTTTCTGCAGCCTTCACTCAGTGAGGTGCTAGTGCGGGCACCACAGAGGAAACAGCGCCCCCCTAGGCTGCTGCCTCCAGCAGTAAGGCTGTGTGCTCTCTGCACACTGCCTTGTCTGTCCTGAGCAGCCAGGGGCTGCCTCTGTCACAGATGAAAGGAGCGGGAGGGAACGGTGACTCTGGAGGTCCTCTCAGCTGCTGCTCACATGGCAGCAGAGTATGCTGGCCACCCTCACCCCAAGCTCGCCATGGCCTCTGGGCAGCTGTCTGATCAGACCCTCTGCCCATCACCCTTCTTGCAGTCACCCCCCTACAGCTCTGGGAGTTATGATTCCATCAAGACCGAGGTCAGTGGTTGCCCTGAAGACTTGACGGTGGGCCGGGCACCCACAGCAGATGAAGATGATGATGACCATGATGACCATGAGGACAATGACAAGATGAACGACTCTGAGGGCATGGACCCCGAGCGTCTCAAGGCCTTCAATGTGAGTACTGAGCAGGGCCAGGTTGGGCCAGGGTGGAGCCTTGGTGGTAGGAGTGCTGTCCCTCATGGCCTGTGTCTCCCACAGATGTTTGTGCGTCTCTTTGTGGATGAGAACCTGGACCGCATGGTGCCCATCTCCAAACAGCCCAAGGAGAAGATCCAGGCCATCATCGAGTCCTGCAGCCGGCAATTTCCAGAGTTCCAGGAGCGGGCCCGCAAGCGCATTCGCACATACCTCAAGTCCTGCCGGCGCATGAAGAAGAATGGCATGGAGATGGTGAGCGCCCCCCTGCGCCCCACCTCCCCAGGGCCACCACTGACCTCAGCCATGCTTCTGGGATTCCTGGGTGCCCTCCAGCCAGACATTTTACCGAAACTCACCAGTAGCTTCAGAAGCCAGTAAATAATCCCTATTTCATGAATGGGGAAGCTGAGGCCCCCAAAGGTTACACAGCTCTGTAAACTATGAAGTGTCAGAGCCCAAACATGTCTGCATCACCCATCTCTGGGGCCGGGTCTCTGCACAGGCCCAGGAGCCCCACCACACCCATCCCTGTTCTGCCTGCAGACCAGACCCACACCTCCTCACCTAACCTCGGCCATGGCAGAAAATATCCTGGCAGCTGCCTGTGAGAGTGAGACGAGAAAAGCAGCCAAAAGGATGCGCTTGGAGATCTACCAGTCCTCACAGGTAGCTCCTCACAGCCAGACACCCCTGGGGGTCACTCTCAAGGAGGCAATCGGTCATCCCACAGACATGGGGCCTTGGATACAGAAGCAGCAGGGAGGGCCATCCTCAAGTGGGAGGAAGGGGACAGGGAGGCACCAAGAGGAGGTGAAAGGTGGAGGAATCAGTCACAGAGACCCTGCTGCACTCATAAAAGGAAGTTTGGACCTCATCCTGAGAACAGAGGATTCCAAAGTCTTCAGGAGTGACACAGAGAGATGAACAGAGTAAGGGGCCAGGTGACCAGGGAGACGGAGCAGTCAGATCCCATACATAGGTCAGGCTGCAGCGTTGGCCCCAGGAGCCCAGCCTTTGTCCACCCCATGTCCCAGGGATGATAGAGCTTGCTGCTCCTTGAGTTCCCCAGCACCACCTGCTTGCCTCTGCAGGATGAGCCCATAGCCCTGGACAAGCAACACTCCCGGGACTCCACAGCCATCACCCACTCCACCTACTCACTGCCAGCCTCCTCCTACTCCCAGGATCCTGTGTATGTAAACGGCAGCCTCAACTACAGCTACCGTGGCTATGGGGCTCTGAGCAGCAATCTGCAGGCCCCTGCTTCTCTGCAGACAGGAAGTCACAGTAATGGTGAGTAGAGGCGGCTCAGGTTCCTGACCAGCACCTAACTCACTCTACACTGCAGCCCCAGAAAGAGGAGGTATGGGAGAAAACAAGGCCAGTGATTCCCCTTTCATAAGCTCAGCTACTCCTCAGACTAGAAGGCCAGAAGAACTTTAGCTGGTAAAAAAGAAAACCTCCAGCTCCCTTCCCATCACAGGTGCTCATAGCAGTGCTTCCTGCAGCCCGTCCTTGGTTCCATTCCTTACAGGGCCCTTCTGAGCTCCAGCACAGACCCTATTCTCTTCTAAGGCTAGAGTCTCTGCAAGAGCACCCCCATTTTACACACTTGGGCCAAGAAGGGTGCACTGTATTTTCCTAGGCCAGCCCTCATTTGTCTGAGTGCTTCAACAGGTGTCTCAAGGCCTTGGCCATGGTCCCTTTATGTACAGAGCCCATACCCAAGTCCCCTGGGTGATGGTCAGCCATCTGTTCTCTCAGATCCAGGCCCCTAAGCTGGGCGACTCAGCCAGTACTTCCCAGGTGGCAGCTCTGTGGATGAGACACATATTATGACAGCAAAGTAGTCCTGGCAGGGAGCCCCCGGCAGGTTGTAAGCACAGAAGGGCTGTAACTTGTTTAGTCTGTATCAGTATGCTCCTGAGGTGAGAGGGCAGGAGGTAGCAGCAGTATGCTCAGGGGTTGCTGTTCCATGGACAGGGAGTGGGGAGTTGAGGACATCTAGTTGCTGCCTGAGCAGTAGGCAGGGAGCACACAGGCTGGGGAGCCCCGCCTCATCTTGCCTAAGAATTCCTAAAGCCTTGCCCACGGCTGCAGGAAGACCCCTCATTCTCCCTGGGCAGCTAGGGAGAGGGCCAGTCACTATCCATAGCACAAAACAAACTCAATTCCTTCTCACCCCCTATTCTAGCCTATAGCCACCCCAAGGCCCCCATGCTCAATGCAGACTTATAACTAGGAAGCATGTGCAGGTCCCTGGAAGATTCCTGCCTGGGTTTAACTTCTCATCCCTTCTAATACTTCTTAACCTAAAATAAGAGGCTGCCTGGCCCTAATCCCTGCAGCAAGGCACAGTGGCTAGCACAACAAGGCGTGGGCAGCCATCTCAGGTGGCTTCTCTCCCTCAGAAAGAAAAGTATCTCAATCTCTAATGAGAAAGGTTAGAACTCCCTTGTCAAATACATACAGGGAATCTGGGGCCCAAATGGGGGATGACCTGGTACCTGGACCCTCCCAGGCAGCAGACCATAGTGAAAACCTATCTTGTGCCCCCCAGCATGGCTTGTTTCAGGGCTGCAGCTGTTAGACAACCCTTGGGGAGGGGGCAAGACCTAATGGCATTCCCCCTCCCTGTTTACATCTGCAAGACCTGAGTAGCAGCAGATCTTTTTAGTGGCAGAAGCTAGCTCTTTGCCTTTGTGCTTGCTGGGGCCACAGTTTTCTGTTTCTCCATACCAGGCTCCTTAGAAGTGGGTGATAGTCATTGCAGCCACCCCTGTCTATAACCACTGATGTCTCATTTAAAGAACACTGAAGCTGGGCTTGGGTGAGGGATGTAGTTCAATGGCACAGCACCTGCAAGTATGAGGCCCTGAGTTTGATCTCTCTCTCTCTCTCTCTTTCTCCCTCACACACACACACACACACACACACACACACACACACGCACGCACGCACGCACGCTAGGTACACACTGTAATCAGCACTCTGGGAGACTGAGGCAGGAGGATCACAAGTTTGAGCCCAACCAGGACAATTTTTTTTTTTTAAAGTGGAAAACAAATTAAAAAATAGGGGTGGGAAATATATTCAGTGCAAAGGCCTAGGGTTGCATACTCAGCACCACACATACACTACCACTCATCTTTTGAGTCCAGCAGATTTTGAGGAAAAAGACAAACAGCCAGATAACAGCAGAGTGACCCAGTCCCACTGTCCTCTCACTTGCAGCTTTTCAAGTGATTGTTAAATCAGTTTGGTGTCTTGGTTGTGCAGTTGAGTTAATGGCTCAAAGCTCCTCACTTTGCTCATTATGTTGTCATCAGAAGATGGAAATCAGTTTAGAGGCTCTTCCTTGTCCTGCCCTGTCCCTGCCTTGTCTTGTCACTTCACTAGCTCCTGGCAATCACGAGTAACTTGAGCTGCAACCAGAGCCCACACAAGGCTGTCCGGGATCTCCTTTGCAGGCTTTAGCTATAATACAGTGGGTGTGGGTGTGGGTATGGGGGCATGACAGACACTCAGTGCAGTAGAGAATAATAAATGGGACAAAGTTTGGGGATGAAGGAAAGTGTGGTTCCCTTGGGCCACTGCTTGTGTTGATGCAACAATAGCTTTGACCACCCCCAGCATTACCCGGACAGAACTGTCTACAAAGAACCAAACATTCTTTTCCCCATCCTTCTGGGTCCTGTCTTTGCAATATCCAGAAGCTTTTAGAGGTGGTCAGCGAGGAAGCTGTCCCCTCCTCGGCTGCTGTTTTCAGCAACATGCAGGCCCCGCTCCTTTCTCCTGTTTGGTGTTAGCAGTTTCCTTAACTCACAGTTCCAGGGGCCTCCTCCTCAATATCCATATTCTCTGGTTAGAAAGAAAATCATCCCGTATGACAAACTGTCCAGCCACGGCGCCCAGCTTGCTTCTCCACTGGAGCTGCACCAGCTTCTTTTTGCAGCAGTTGATCTCCCTCACTTATCCCACAGTGTTACTTCTCATCAAGACCTCTGCAGCACAAGAGCTCACTCATTTCTAGCTTGTATACATGGTCACTGCAGGTGCAGTCACCAGCAAGCCTGGCCATCAAGCAGTGCAGTAGTGAGAAGATGGTTCCTAGCTCAGCAGAGCCTCATACACCTGTGAGATACCCTTGGGGACATCCACACGGGGAAGGCAGAGAGTGGCTAGAGTCTGAGTCAGCCAGGGCAGTAAAGGGACCACTCTTACTAGGCTGTACTTGTGCTCAACACCTTGGGAGGAAGGCCTTGCAATCTCTAGGTGCTACACTATCTGCCTGTCCCAGTGGGTTGGCTGTAACACTATTTCTACCTTTGGAGGCTGAAAAGCCCTTCCTTGGCACCCTAGCTGGTACTGAGTGTTTCATGGGCCTCACTGCAGTTCACACACAAGAGCAGCCTTGCTGTGTGTGTGAGGGATTGGAGGCTTAAGGAAGAACTTGCCCATGAAATGGCAGAACAGGGCTTGAATCCACCTGGTGACTTCAGAGCCATCAGCTCACTCTTTAAAGCTGCTTGAGAAAGGCCAAGGGAAGAGATGGCCTGAGGTTCCTTCCCCCATGATACATGGTCTGTCAACAAAGGGCAGACAGCAGACAAATTTCTTTAGAAAGCCTCTCTAGGTCCTGTCCTGCTTGCCCATTGTGACCCATCCTGCTGTAGCAGCACTAACCTTCTGTCTCACTCACGCACAGAACTCCTCAGAAGGAGATCTGAGGTGCTGAGACCAGCAATGTGGCAGGCATGGTAGGGCAGAGTGGCCTATCTCCCAGGAATCAGGCAGGGGGTCTGCTCCCTCCTTACTGTCTTTTCCTCTCCACAGGACCCACAGACCTCAGCATGAAAGGTGGGGCCTCTACCACCTCTACTACACCCACGCCCACCCCCTCCAGCAACAGCACCAGCAGGACCATGCCCGCCGCCCAGCTCAGCCCCACTGAGATCAGTGCTGTGAGGCAGCTCATCGCTGGCTACCGGGAGTCTGCAGCCTTCCTGCTGCGCTCTGCAGATGAACTGGAAAACCTAATTTTACAGCAGAACTGACCCCCAGCACCAGGCGCACTACCTTAGGGAAGGAGGGTGTCCCAGCCTGGACCTGGCTTCCTGCCTCACCAGTTGGTACATTTTGTTTTCTGAAGGAGGTGGGATCCAAGAGCTGATTCTAGCCACACTCCAAGCACCTGAGACTTTGGGCACATGGACACTTTTTTAGGAACCTCACCACACGGGTGCTCTGACCTGCTTGGAAGAGGCCAACGGGGCAGCTCTGGAAAGGTTGAGGCTCCCCAAACAAGGCGTTGGAGCTGAGGCTCTGTTTAGAATCACCTTCCTGGACCCTGATGTTAGAATTCCACCCCCAGATAATTACCTTTCAAGTCTTAGGTGAGCAGAATTGCATATTTATTGAGAAAAACAAAGTGGACCCTTTCTTCCTCTCCCCTCAGTAATTTATTTTTCTGAAAATGGATTCTTTTGTGTTTGTACAGATTGCCAGTCTGTGTCTGTCTGATCAGAAGGATGTACCCCTGTACCTAACATTCCATATCACTACACTGATGCGGGCTGGGGACGGGTGGGGTGGGGCGGGGTGGGTGCCAGGCTGGCTGTCCCTCTGAGTGCCCAGTGCACCCTGGGGAAGGCTACCACCTCTTGGCCAAACTGTCCTGTTGCAGATCTCAGTCCTGCCACAGGGACACTACCAGGAACCATCAAGCAGGAAGACCTCGTCCACATCACTGCAAAGTAAAAAAGGCATCCCACCCTTCCACAGAGCCCCAGTCACATGGTCACCTGTATTCTACCTCACACTTGAGCGTGGGCTTTTTCCAGGATGTGCCCTGAGCCTGTTCTGAACAGTTGTCTCCCCAAGTTCCCCAAATAACGTGTCTGCCTAGGAGGTAAGTCAGACTGGGTGTCCAGAAGCCAGAGCCTGAGACAGGGTCCTGTCTTTCCCAACTAGCAGCTTTCTGCTTAATAAGATGGAGTGCTGGGGGATGGTATCTGGTAAGCAGGGTCCTGGCCTTCACCTTGCTGCTGGGGAGCCGGTCTGAATACTCCTCTGTACAGGCTAGGGCCTCAGACTCCTGCTGAGGTCTTACTTAAGGGTAAGCTCTGTCAGGCAGCTATAAGTCTCAGGTGGACTACAGCTCCCACTCCTTGCCTCGTGGTTGGAATAAAGGGATCATCAATAAAGTGGAGAGGCCCATTGGGTGCTCCTTGGACTGGCTTTTCAGTCATAGAAGAAACCTAGACTCTTCTGAGTATGAAAAAGGGCAAAAAGAAAAAGTTGGCCTGGTTTCCTTCCTCCCTGATAGGCACTTCCTTTTGCTCAGTGCAATACCTATTAGTGCTGCTAAAACCAGGGATTCACCCAGACCTCAGTAGGCCCATGGGGCCTCTCCATGCAACACTCTGTAGCCATGACAGCAGCTCTCTGCTGCCTGCTCCTGCCAGGAGGCAGAAGCCCTGTTGCCTTTCCTCCCCCACAGTAAAGAGGCCCCAGGGGAGCCAGGGCCAAGTGGACCTCTAAGACAGCTGCAGAGAACCAATCTCAGAACAAGCGCCCCTTTCCAGGACAGCTTGTCTGCAGCAAATTGCTCACTGCAGCCATGGCCCTGCCTCCTGGCACTGTGGCAAACCACCCCTCAGGAGGGCTGCACAGGCAGTGCTCGTGCCGGTGTTCCTGCTCAGAGTCTTCAGGAACTGCAAGGCAGGGTATCCCCACACACTTCCTCTCCAGGGTTGGGGGTGGTCCCTTTTGTGGCCTGCAGCACTCACCTAGCCACACCACCTCTGCCTTCCTTGTGACTGATCCCTCCCTAGGCCTCTGGTCAGGGCAAGGATACCTGAGAGCCCCCTCAGCACAGCACAAACTCCAGTGCCCAAGGCCTCTCCCCACCAGCCCTCCACATGCTCAGCCCCTACCTGCTCAGTATGACTCTGAACATTTGAATTTGTGTAAATATTTATTTTTTGTGTAAACAATACTACAAATTAATCAGACATTTTGCAAAATGTTACCCTAGGCAATTTGTGGAAATCTTAATGTTAAAAGTTGGCAGAGACAATCGCCACCCTACAAATCCTGGTATCAGTTGCTTAATGTGTCATTTCTCCTCCCAGAGGCAGTATCCAAGCAAGACACAAATGGTTTGATTTCTTGGCAAATGGAGTGTAAGATTGAGAAGGGCCTTCTTCCTCCATCCCCATAGGACCTGGCCTAAAGATCAGCAGAAGCAGAAGCTAAAAGCCCAGTGTTCTTGAGCACAAGCGGTCTTAACCACCTTCAGCCTGCCCTCTGAAACAGCTGCAGTGAGCATAGGTTCCACATGTTCTAAAATAAATGCCAGTGGTGGTGGCCCGCAGGCTTCCAGGACAGGGGATTCCATCATGGTAACCCTACTTCTGAGGTGGGCTCCTACATAGCAGCTATACTTGAAGCCTCAGATGGCTGGCTGATTCAGGGGCAAACTACTGAATGGAAGTAAGATTCCATTAGCTAGCTTTGTCAGGGAACTCAATATTTTTTGTTAAAAGATGCAGCTTCTAGCCTCCCCCCCCCCTCAACTTGGAAAGCACCACAGTTGGTTCTGATGAACCCTTAGCTCACTGCTGTGCACCTTCTGTGAGAAGCTGTTCTCTACCAGCAGACACTCCCAAAGCCCCATCCCACAGCCAGTTACACTGTGCAGGGCCTCGGGTACAAGTCATCACTGGGAACCCTAAATTCAAAAGTGCAGAAGTAGGGGGTATCAGTGCTAGAGTCTTTGCAGGAGCAAGAAGGGTAAAATTGGAAAAAGCGGGCACCTTTGTCTTACTGACAGGTCATGTAACAGACTAGTGATTGTGTGAGCCATCTGACAATTTTTCTGTCACCACTGAAAGATGGACAGTTTATTCCCAAGGATGGTATTGGGGAGAGGAACTAGCAGGGCTGGGAGAGTGTCACAATTACCAACAGGTACAACCCATCTGTTCCTCCCTATTCTCAAGGGCCACGTATGACTCCAGGGGTGGTTACAGGATTAACTACCAGTTCATTTTCAAAATGCTGCTTTGAACTCAGAGGGTTGATACTTTTAATTTGTAATTTTTTGTAAAACTTTTTACACAATAGTAAAGTATTTCACCAGAATACCAGTTTCAATCTGTCCGTGGTCTGATTTTTATATAATTTAGTGGTGCTTTAGAAACTTTGTTTTTGTTGTTTCTGAGCTCAACAGCTCAATCCTTTTTCGCCTGTATCTACCTAAGACCAATGTGAACCTTTGTATTTTTTGCTCCTAATTTTGGACTCAGTGAAAGTGTACTGTTTACATGTACAGATGCCCCCAGTCCCTGTGTGTTCTGCAAGATTCACCCCTTAAGGAGGAGGATGCACCTCACTAAACTCATCTGCTTAGCAAAGCCACAAAAAACCTTTTACCCATTTCCACCTAAAAATAAAAATCTCTACCACATGAAACTCAGATTTGCTGTAAAACATTTTCTGCCTGACGGATGGCCCACCTATATCTGCCTTCATGTCCTATAGAAGCAGGGGTCAGAAGAGACCTTCCTGTTAGCCACATGGACAGATGAAAGGTGAAGGCACGACCTCGCCGCCATGCTCTGGGACGAACCTATTCTCTGAGCAGCCTGGCAGTGAATGGGAAGGTCAAGATGGTGCCTGCGGCTTCAGGACTAAGCCACCCAGGATTTAGGGACGACTCATGAGGCCACCAACCCTCTAGTGTAATCTAGGCATGTTCTGGGAGGAGAGCAATTTCTTGCAGTGTAAACATTTCTGGAGAGTTCTGGAGGCAGCTCATCCATGAGCCACCACCTCTGGAAAGTGATACGGGATTCAAGCAGTGGATGGCACCAACTTTTAAAGGTGACTCTTAATGGCTTCACCTCTAAATTATATTTTTACAGATATGCACCTATGCAACTTAATGTGGCTCTTCTAAGCAGGTGTGGCCTTCCTCCTCGATGCTCTCTATAAGGTATTTGTGTTCTGTATAGTGAGTTTTTCCAGTAAACGTGGCTTAATATTTTAATTCTTAGAATGTGTCTTTTACGTGATGCAACTAAATTCTGTTTTGTTTGTGGAATGACTAGCACAGGCCGACTCCCTCTCTCACCAGAAGACCAATGAGCTGTTAATCGAGCTGTTATCTCTATGGTATTACTGCTAAATGCACTGATTTCATATGTATGTGGAACCTTTTCCTTTTGAATCTGTATATCATATATAAGACTGAATCTACTTAATAAACACTGAACAAACGGAACACTGTGCCTCTGTGTCTTTTCAACAGCAGTAGTGTCATCTAACTCTTGTACTTCCCAAATCTAGTTTAGCACCAGAACATCTTTCTTCTGGTAGATTTCACCTTTTCCTAATCAGTAATCTGGCACATGAAGTTCCTTCCTATGTTGTCTGCAATGAGTAAACAAACCTCTATTCTGGTTTTGCACCTCATTTCCAGGATGCTCACAGGTGGCCAGCACAGCAGCACAGGTGACACGTCCTCTGTGCACTGTATTTTGTCTCACAGCCACCTTATCCACACTTAGAAAGTATTAGGGGTACACTGGCTATAAGGTCACCCTATTGTGCAACCAGCTGACTAAAACCAAATTCTATTGCAGTCCCTAGGTGCTAGTTCTAGAAGACTAAGCAAACATGATCTCTGGTTCTATCTTCAGTACCTGGCATTTGATTCTAAGCAAACCCCTGGATCCTACTGGAGGGAGACAGAAGTTCCACTTTGCCCCAAATTTATCTGTGCAAACATTTCCCATTCATTGTGCATCACAAGGTTAAGCTTTAAGGGAAAATTGCAGGAATATAGTGGGAACAAAATGCCATGGGTTTTAAGACAATCTGAGTTAAAAGCAGATTGTACTGTTCAGATTGTGTGTACATACACTAGTAATTATCATTAATAAAATCTTGTTTAATAATAGTGTAAGAATCCAAAGAAAAATAAAAAGGATGGAGATTTGATACAGAGATACATAGATAGAAACATAGATACTGTGTAGTAGCCAAGTACATGCATCGGAGGACATTCAGTACCTCTAACTCTGGGGCTAAGCCAACCTTCAGACAGGTGTAGGTATGATGGGAATAAGATGAGACCTCTGGACCTCACCTTTCCAGGTGGATATGGGGGGTCAGAGGCCAAATCCACAGTGATGTCATGATGCTAAGAAAAATTCTTGTCTAACTGAAACTACCACTCTTGAGACTCACTACACTAAGAGACCCTTAAAGCCCCACAACCGACAGCATCTTTAGAATACAGTTGCTTCATGCAGACCTCAGGGCCTGCTGGCCAGCTCACACTCACCTGCTCAGAAGTACTGCTGTTCATCACTCCCTGGAGTACTGGGATCCCTGGGAAAAGCCGCTTGAGGACAGAAAAGTGCTGGTTGTTCCAGTCTGGCTTCTTCAAACAGCTCTCCAGACCACTGCTGTTAACAGCAGACACAGGACATTATCAAAAGGGAAATGCCCTCTTAGAACAGTTAAATAAAATTCACTCACAAGAGACAAACCTTCCTTTAACTCAATAAAGGGAGAACATGCATAGATAGGGTTAAAAAAAAAAAAAAAAGACATTAAAAATGCACTATGAAAGCTTAACAGTTACAGGGGGAAAGAACAAAAGTTCTTGCAAGGTCCCATCACCTCTTTATTGAGCTTTTGTAAAAGCAGAGATACTGTTAGGTTTATCAGCCAGTGTTCTTACGTGGGTTTGGGACCTTCTCCACTCCTCTAAATAGTATGCAACGTTTTCAATACTTTCAGAAACAATGTCTCTCAAACAGTGAAGCACAACTGAGGAAAGCAGCAAGGTCAATGGCACTGTGTGTAGTAAGCACTCATTGGTCTTGTAGTAGACTTACATTCCAGGCTTTCAGACTGATGCAGAGACAAGGCCATGGGAACTCTCCAATTTGGGTTTCAAATCGCAATTTCCAAGGTCACAAATCCAGCTTCAAAATGCACCTGCTCACAAGGACAGCCCAGGCATTAGCCTCCTGCAGCAGGGTGACCCTTGGGTCCAGATGTTATGTTGCTCTGTTCAACATGTGAATAATAAATGGACCCTTGCTTGCAAGCAGGGTTTTACTTCTACAGCAAGTTGTCCCAAACAAATTAATGGTACCACAGCAGGCCAATAGGGTAGTATTTTCATACACTAAAACATCCGGTTTCCTTGTACCATTGAGCAAGCAAATCTTTCCCAAATATTGTCTAATCTCAACACTACATTCAAATGTAGCCTTAGAAATAAACAAACAAAAAAACAGGTGTCAGCCCCATAGCCTGCACCCACTCAGTGCAACACATGTCAAGTCCCAAAGCCCCCAGTGAGCCAAAAGTGAAGCAACTGGCAATTAGCTGTTAGACTTCTACTGTATCATCATCAGTGCTAGGTATATGGACCTAGCACAAGCTAATAAGCACTATTTCCAGCAACCTGATGAGGAACTAGCATCCATTCACAGACAGCAGCTAACACAAGTTAAAGGAGTGTGACTCAGGTTATTACTCTAAAGCATTACACTACCTGCCTCCTGAGTGAGATGCAATTAGCAAGGTTCAGTCCCCACCCTGACTTCTAAAGCATTTTAAACTCCTAAAGGTACTTCTGGACAGAGAATGCAAAGGCAAAAGAATACACCACCACCACTGGGCATTCATCTAGTCATCAGACCCTGGATTTTCAAGCAGCAGCTGATTGGCCCGCTCAAGGGGTACCCTGCCCACTTACTTTTCCCAGTTAATGGAACTGCTTTACATCATTTGGCTTTACTTTCAGATTATATATTGTTTCTGTTATCATAAAGCCATGTATTCTGAAGACTTGATGAGCTAACCTAGCAGAACCTGAAACCCACTCAGGCTCACTGGATCAACAGCCAATGGAGTACTCACATCAGGTCAAAGAAAGGGCAGAACTGGTTACCCACCTGCAGGTCACCAATTAATCATATGAACTCTATTTGACAATCTCAACCTCAGGGAGGCAATTTGGATGAACAAGATGCAGAGGGAGGTCCCACTCATCATTTCCACTAATTTGACTCTAGCCCACAAGATGGCACAGCACAAATCAAGAGTCCAAGGCCAGCGAAGCCAAGAAGTCATTCCTTTCTAACATTTTAAGAGTTTCACAGGTAAATGAAGACAGTCATGGGGAGATCTGGCATTGGGCCCTCCCAATTTAGCTCTGCACTTGAACCTCACCTCCCACACCAGCAGGCGGCTACAGAGGATGAAGACCACAAATGCAGGTTGTACAAGTTTATTTTTCCAATACCACGAGACATACAAGAGCAGTGCTTTTCTCTGAGCAGCCCCATGAACCACACCAGTGTCAAACTATACTTTGAGTGGCCCCAAAGGTCCCAGAAGGAAGAGGACTAGACATGTTTGGGCCTCTGTTCCTGGTCTTTGGTAAACAAGACTCTTGAGCTGACTTCATCTATACTGCATTCGTATCAGAGCATTATGACTTCTCATTCATGCTTCATATGACGACAGTGCCATCTCAGATTAACTGGGGGTGGGAGCCTTCAAATGAGACTGGATTTACCCAAGGCATATTTTATACTTCATACAGAAGCAATCACACAGGGAGACAGATCTAAATTAACAAGAAAAATTCTCAACTCTCCATTAAGTCGAGATAGAAGAAACAGGATAAGGAAAGACAAACACTGGGGCATCTACCTGTTGTGTGTGTTGCGAGAAGGAGGTAACAGAGACAAAGGTTGTTCCTTCCCAAACCTGCTGCCAAAAATGTCAAAAGGAGCCGGTTGGTACTGGGTATTGCTGTAATAGGTGGGGACCCTGGAGCAAGATTCAAAAAGCCTATCTGCAGGCCACCTGGGGAACTACTCATGAGTCCAGAAGCAATTAACACTGGTGGTGGTTTGTCATATACAGAGTGAGCAACCATTAAATGCTGGAAGAGAACAGATACAAGCACCAAGATGCATTTCCTTAGTGGTGTGCAGGTGGCTGACAGTGGCTCTGCAGGCTATGGCTGATTCCCCCTGGTGATAGGTGACAAAACACCAGACCAACCTCACATTACCAGTCAGTCAGTCACTTACTTCCCTCTCACGTCAGGCAGCACAACTGACTCAGTGGCTCTGACAATCAGCATAGAGAAGTAAATGATACCACTTTAATGTAATGATGCTAAAGATGTAAAATAAGGAAGAGACGTTCGTGTTCTCTGTACAATATATCCATTTACAGAATTGGCCAGTACTGTGTACAACATATAAATACAGGATAAAACATTAGAGGTGCATAGAGCATACTTACAGAAGCCCAAAAGTTCACTTTATACATCCAAGAAGTTAAAAATATAAAAATATGAAACACACACAGTTTGGAAATGTAGAATGACTTTCACATACACAGGTGCATCAAGAAGCCCACCCTGAGTCTGAGACAGGGTGGGTGGCAAGCAAAGTCACCTGCAAATGTCCAGTTGACTCACGAGGTTGACAGATGGCATTTTCATAGGAGACAATCCCAATCCCAATCCCTGACCCTACTGTCCAAGAAGGGCTATTCAAGCTTTCAAGAAATCCTGTGGGCCTGGTAAGACGTTCCAAATTGGCTGCAGCAACAGAAGCAAAGGTCAAACTGGCTCCATCAACTAGTAAATGACTTAAATGTGACCCTGAAGTTAGCAGGTGCTTGATCCCCCGGCAGACAATCTTACGTGATTTCTTTCCCAACCATCAACTCCTCAAACTATCAGAAGATGGCAGGGAGGGGGGCAGTGGAAGACTGACACTCCTGCTCAGTTTAGGTGGGTAAGTTCCCTTGGTGGAGAACACAACCTTCTGATCTGCTTCAAGTCCCTCTGGGTCTCAGACAGTCACCCCTGCCATGCCAGCTCTGTCTCAACAGGACTCAGGCTGGCCAACTCAGATTGCCACCCAGGAAGCCCTTCCTGAAGACCAGAGGGGGTGTAACCACTGACATCTTGCATAAAAAGACAGAGTCTATTGTAATAATGATATTCTGTATACAGATTTAAGATCCATCATTATCAAAATACACACACTAAATATACAATTTTTCCAATGGCCATAATTTATTATCTCACCACAAGGCACAATACACAGAGCTTTGAGGGTCCAATACAGTCATCATGACAGAATGCACCACAGCCTTGGCACATGATCATGGCTTTCAGGCTGCACGCACATTGGAGCGAGATACTTTCCACCATGCTGCTGTCAGTGAACATCTGCAAAGAGAGGGACGCACTGTGACTTGCACCAAAGTTTGCTTTGTGGCTCAGCTGTACCACACTTCCAGCAAGGCCTTTGGGAAAGGTTGGTGAGCTGGAAGAGTAATTAAAGCTGGTGGAACTCAGCTGGAGTTTAGAAAGCTTCCCATAAAAAGCCTGCTTGATGTTGAGCTGGGAGGGAATGGAAGAAGGCTCTAAAGGTTGACCGAGCCCTTTCCCGGACTCTCGGGGTAACTTCCAGAAGGGCAAGTCCATGACAAAGGGCATCCCTTGCAAGTGACCCACCAGTTCCAGAGGACTGTGCCCAGCAGCTTTCCTGTTCTCTGCATCCGCCTTAAGAGGACCCCCGACAGCCTTTTCATTCTTGATGCCAACAGACACAGGTGGTGGCTTTGGAACCCAGTCTTCTTTTGCAGTCTGTACTCCATCAGATACAGAGTTTTTGCTCAACCCCAACTTTCTATTGGGAAAAACCGGAGGGACCTCAGAAGGCAGCAGTGTTGAGTCCGTGGGCCTGGGGCACTGAATGGTTTCAGTCATGTTCCTTGGGCCAAATAGCCTTTTCTCTTGGCCTCCAACACTGTTCAGAGCCCCAAATATCTGCTTTGGACCAAAAGAGATAACATTTGGAGATGAGAAACAAGGTGCTCTTGAGGTAGTGAGATCTCCTGGATTTGAAGCAACTGAAGTACTGCACTCAGATACATCCCGGACATCCTTCTTTTCTTCAAAACTAAAGGAAGAGTGCTGCTCTTTGGAATCCACTTCTTCCAGTTTCCCAGAGGCCATCAGATTTGTCACTGGCTGTAAGGGGTCTAAACTTGGAGGCAACTTGGAAATCTTCTGGGGTGCTCCAGGAGCCTGGGTGGCCTCTACCCTGCCAAAACTCTTTGTTTCACATCTCTCAGGCAAAAGAGGATCCTTTAACATTCTTAAAGAACCAGGACTGCTTTTGCTAACCATGTGACCATTTGCCCCAGAATTATGCAAAGATCCTAGCGCCTGGGGGCCACCATGGCTCTGTTCTTTCGTAAGTGGCAGCTGGGATTCTGGCTTGATGCCACCATGGGCTGGAGGAAGAACCTTCTCTAGGGGCAAGTTACCCTGTAGCAACTGCATCACAAGTGGGTTATTGGTCTCCACTGTGGCCCCAGGCCTGGTCAAGCACATAGGTCTTGGCTGGTACTCACTACTGGCCAACAGGAGAGAGTCTGGGATCTTCTGGGGTACTGCACATACTCGAGAAACCCAGCTCTGAGAAGTAACCACCCCCTCTGTCCTTGTAACCAGGCTTAGGTCACTGTGTACCTTGGTCAATGAGGCAGACTGGTTCCAATCATGCTTGGTGTCCTTATCTACAAAGGATTCCTTTTTCACTGTGGCTTCACTAGTGTCAGCCTCACTGCTATCCTCAGTCAGGTGGCCTTCAAAGTCAGATGCTGTATCTGTGGACTCACTGTGAGGACTCAGTGCTTCAGAGCCTCCACTTGCTTTCAGCTTTTCAACGTGAACCTGCTTGTCCACCATGTCAGTGTCAGCCATGGTTCGAGGTGGGATGGTCCAGAGTGAAGTACAACTGTCAAGGGGTGTCACACCCTCCTCAGCTGCCAAGCCGCCAGATAACATGGTGATAAGTGGATGCGCTTTCTCCCATTCTTCTCTAACCTGGGGCTCCACAGATGGTACATTTTCTCTGGATTCTGGCTCTGACTGGTTCACTACCTTGTCATTCAACAGGATGGGACTCCAAAGAGAAGCATTATCAGAAGTGAGAGCCTTACTTGAAGTTTGTCTACTATAACTTTCCTTCATGGATGAGCCTGAGTTACCAAGTTCTAATTTGCCATCAAATGGTCTGTCCTGCAGGGAGCCAACCAGTGATGATTCAGGTGTGGAACTGGGGATCATGTTTATAGGATCCTTCATGGTAGGATTACTGCTGACAGTCTGGCCAATTGCTTCTGCTAATGTATCTCCCACTAGAGACTGTACAGGACCATTCTCTAGAGGAACAGTGGCCTCTTGTTTCTCATCATCCATTTCCCAGGAAATGGTACCAGACTCACACTGAGTTCTAGAATCTTGATGCAACTCAGGGTGCTCTGCTAACCTGTCAACCACCAGGGTTTGGGATGATAGAGAGGGTAAAGCCTGGCATGGCTGGTCCCCAGTGGGAGCAATGGGAGGCTGGGAGGCATCATCCAGCCCACTTGTGAGCACATCCGGGACCCTCTGCAGTGGGCAGTTTTCCTCCTTTTTACAAGAAGCCAATTCTTCTCTCCTGGCCCTGGACATGGCAGTTCCAGCCTGTGTGTGCTCCCCATTCAGAGGACAAGGCGGCAGTAGTTGTGCTCGCTGTAGATCTGACGTACACTCTCTGGGGGTGCCCGGGGCTCCCCTGGGCTCAGGGTGGCCACAGGCCTCACTACCATCACCACTGCTGGTGCCTCTGCCACCTCCCTCATCGGTGGCCCCGAAGCCACCTCCACCCGGGCCACCCCCCCCTCCGATGGCAGTGGTGGTCGTCTCTCGATGGCAGTGGTGGCCTCTCGCCCCTCGGGCCTGCAGAGCACGGGCTTTAATGTCTGCGAGGGTCCTGGCACCAGTCCAACCCCGGCAGGAGGACTCTGTGATAGGGACGATCCGGGGGCATATCTGGTAAGTGGGCTGACCTTTAACCACCCAGGGTGGTTTAATACGTGAAAGTTGAATCTGCAAGAAAAGCACAGGGAAACAATTTTAACTCAGTAACCCAGGAAGTATAAAGCAAACCTGGAATACTATTAGCTTAGAGGACATGACTTAAGGAATCAATAATCACAGTAAAATGGTGGTCTATACTATTACTTCATTCTCAGACTCTGCTGAAGCGCTCTTTATGCCACATTTCTAAATTTATTTTTTGGAGGGATTGAGAGTCATTACAGCAGTGAACCTAACACAATCTAATAAAAGAATTAATATTCCAAAAGATTCTGACTTCTAGAGATAATTTTAACAGTAAACAGTAAAGAAAGTCACTGCCAAACTAGTCTTTAAGTCAGTCAAGAAAAGCTCCTCTTGTAGTGTTATGTTCCCACATAATTTAAATTAAGGCTCCAAGGTGTCTGTCCTTGAAAAGGAGCTCTATAATCTCATGACCCGCAAAGGAAACCTGGCAGGAGGGACACCAGGAATCAAACAGCCTCCTACCCGGATGGGCGGGACTTTGGGCTCCTCTTTAGTGGGCTGTGGCTTTTCGGTGTGAACACTTTCAATTGTGTTACGAAAGGACTGATGATCTTCAAGCCGGGGCTTCTTTTCGGGAAAGGATGCAGAGGCTGCCTGCTCAAAGGATTTCCTCTTCTGATCCTTGGGTTCCTGATCCACAGTATCCTGAGACAAGCAGGGAATTCTGTCTGGAGATGCAGAAGCATGTGCCGAATTATCTGGCTCCATATGGATGTGGGAAGCTGCAAGTTCGCCAGGGCATTGAGGAACCCCTGGGCCAGATGCTGCAGAGGATATGCTTGGCATGGGGGAATTGCTCACCCTGGCTGAGCCAAGTTTAGCCTCCCCATCCTCAGAGAGTGGAATGCGTGGTGCCACTGAGTTTGTATCCTTAGCAACCCCTGCTTGTTCTGGCTCTTGTTTTTTGCACAGGTTCCTTCTAGCTTTGGTTCGGAGATCTGGCCGAGATCGTTTCTTAAAATGCCCATCCCTTTGGCGGGTTGCGGGACCACGTTGTGCCTGTGGTGATTCTCCTGAGATACACAAGCCACTCTTGATTTCGGTCTCCTCCTGGCTCACATTCTGCTGCAATGATTCTTCTTTGGTCAAACCCAATCTGTAAACCAAAATCATACCATCAGTTACAGGTCAAAGGACATGTTCTTCTTTCTTTCTTTTTTGCAGAACCGGGGATTGAACTCAGGCCCTTGCACTTGCCAGGCAAGTGCTGAGCTATCTCCCTGGCCCATGTTCTTATTTCTATCACTAATACACATTCAGATACATACATATCTATAAATGTATATATACAACATACAGATAAACAGATAAGTACATATGCAAATACACAAATATATAGATACATAGATATAACCAATCTATATGGTACATAATACTAAATGAAAACATATTAACTTCACTTGTCAATGGCATTAAGCTACATGACCCAAATAACTGCAATTTCCACGTTTTCATCTAACACAGATGTTATCTTTTGGTATATACAGAAAACTCATTCCAGGACTACCAGCAGAAGCCAAAATCCACACATTGTCAAATACCTTATATGAAATGGCATAATATTTGTATCTAGCTTATATAAATTATTCTGTATATTTATTTTTCAGTGATGGAGCAGTAACTCCAGCACTGGCACCATGTATGACAGACAAGCGCTGAACTACTGAGCTATATCCGCAGCTCTCTTCTTATATACAGTTAAGTCCCCAACTTAAAAACATTTGAGTTGTGAACTTTGATGGATATAGAGTATAAAATTCACTCTGTCAGATATGAACAAATAATGAGCATTCTCTTGGAATGGAACCCATTCATTTGTAAGTCGGGACTTACTGTACTTTAAATCATTTTGTTTATGGTACCTAATACAATGTAAGCATCATTTTAGGGAATGACAAAAGGAAAGGTCTATACATGTTCAGTAGAGATGCAATTTTCTCCTGATATTTTCAAACTATAGTTGTTTGAACCTGTAAATGCAAAAATCTATGGATAGCCGGGCGTGGTGGCGCATGCCTGTAATCCCAGCACTCGGGAGGCTGAGGCAGGAGGATTGTTGTGAGTTCGAGACCAGCCTGAGCTACAAAGTGAGCTTAAAGCCAGCCTGAATTGCATAGCGAGACCTTGTCTCAAAAAGACAAAAAAAAAAAAAAAAAAAAAAAAAAAAAAATCTATGGATATAGAAGGCCAACTACTACCTCTATTTCCTCAAATGTCCACATCAGACCTAGGATGTGGATCAAATGCCCTACCTCTGCCCGTAGTAGTCTTCAAAGAACTTTTCTTTCCATTGTTCTACTTTCTTTTCCTTCTCCATTTCCTGTCGAATCCTGACTTGCATTTCATGGGTAAATTCACCTAGAATGAAAGAAGATTTTTGAAGTGGCTGAATCCTAAAGACAACCAAGTCTTCTAGTTCTAGCACACTGCAAACTTTTAAATGATATGGTCCACTCATCCAGTATTTCTTTGACTTCATGATTCTACTTAGGACAGAGCTAAAAAGCCTGCTATATGACAGAAACTTATTCTTCCCTAAAGTCATTTAAAAGCAAACACTGTTCAAAAAAGCAAAGTAATAAACAAAACACTCAGACTCTCTGAGTAGAAAAATGTTAACCACATAGACTTAACTATTTATATTTAGAAGGGACCAACTTACAAAGATGGCCCTTTGCTGACATGTGGAACTGAGACTTCAAGACTTTCCACCACACTGACAGGAGTGGCTCATTGTCCCTGAAATGCTTTGCTAACAATATAGTCTATGCTCTTCTTCTGGGAATCTGGGTAATAGCTTTCTATATGACAAGCCCAAATAAAAATCTTGGGTACAAAAATTTTTTTTTTGGCAGAACCAGGCAAGCACTTATTCTACTGAGCTATCTCCCTAGCCCCTTGGGCACAAAGTCTTTAATGAGCACCTTTAGTAAATATTTACTTGTGTAGTCACATCTTGTTTCTGGAAGACAATGTGTTCTGTATGCTTCCACATTAAAGACCTTGGAAGCTTACATCTGGCTTTCCTGGTATCTCATCCACTGTTTCTTTTCCTTTGTTGATTGTTTTATATTCTTTTGCTGTAATAAATTATAGCCCTGACTTGGACTATATATACTCCTGCCAGGAGTCATTAACCCCATGGTGTCTTTGGATCCTCTTATGACATTCCTCAAGTTTCCACATAAAATTAATAAAAGAAACCAACCAACATTTACTCTGATTATGCCCAATAAGAAAAGGGTAACATGGATCAACATCATCAAAGCACTTTCATCCTTCCAGATAATGCCATGATTAATGGAATATGTATATATAGTTTTCATGAAAAGAAAATGCACACTGGATTTCTAAGAGTGGAAGTCCAAATATCCTATTATTTTTTCAGATCTGTGTGGCACATCAATACCCATTACATTTATCAGTACTGTGAAGACCATCTCTCTTATGCTATATAATCCTTTACAAAGAGATTGGGGGAAAAAATGAGTGCATGGGCAATGCACATCAAAAGAAAGCATGCAAAAAAAAAAAAAAAAAAGAAAGAAAGAAAAGCATGTCAAATGTGGCAGGAACATGTCTTAAGTTATCTGACACAAAAATCTACTTACCATCAGCCAGACGTTCCCGCCAGCTCTGAGCCGCATGGGTGAAAAACTCATTATTAAGTGCGCTACTGCTGAGGCGCAACAGGCCATCTGTTCCCACCTAGAAGTTTTGAGGAAAAAAGTGAAAGTAAAGAAGAAAACTTAGAAGAGAAGGCCATGTAGATAAGAGGCCAAGAAGAGGTTAGACATCTGTACCTGTCTGTCTACTTCAGGCAGGAGGAAGAGAAGCTGTTGCTGGAAGTGTGATGGCAAGGCATGGAAGGTCCTGGAGTTTATCAGGGCCCGGAGGTTGGTGTTCACAAGAATAGACCCAGGAGTCTCAAAATCTATCTCTTCCCCTCTATTGCGCTTCATTTGACCTATGATTTTTTGAAGGAATGTATAGATGTTCAACTCATTTAAACAATGCAACAACAACAAAAAAGCAAATGCCAACTGGTGGGAAAGCTTTGATGGCAGCATCCAATCTACCTAGAACTTTGTTCTGTACACAATGGTCCAATCCATCTCAATCTGTATGTTACAACTGTTCTTTACAGGTTGGTGTATCAAACCTAATAAGCACTCAGGCCTGCTGCCCCTTGGACAACACTCTGTATCATGCTACATCAAAGCCTAAAGAGGACACTTTTAACATGGAAAACCAGGCAGGAGCAGGTTCCAAGCTTTCCTCTAGGGCTGCAGAAAAGGCACACAGAGCACAACTGGGGAAAGGATGGAAGTTGTCTAAAAGCAAATCTAGTGAAAATACTGGATAAAAACACAAGGAAGCTTTGTGTGAAGTATGCTATTTGATCTGGAAGGTACTAAAAGTTGCTCAAAGTCAGTACCTCTCAAAAGCTCAAAAAAATAAATAAAAGTTTATTTTAAAATTTATTACAATGAGACCTGTAAAATTTTGGATTGCACACTGCTGATAACTTAGAAAACTACTGTGCCAGAGATTTAGCTCAGTGAGGAAGGGAAGGGAGGGGAAGGGAGGGGA
>PVKA01017226.1:0-14148 GCA_004027165.1 Ctenomys sociabilis
TTCAGTAGTGTCTTACAATGCATATTTTCATTAAAATGTTTTATATACTATTTAAAAATCTGACACAGACATAGGGCTTTGTTTTATTTAATGTATTTAGGCCAGGGACTAGAGGATCTCGCTACATAATGATTAAGGACTCATAATGATTCTCCTGTTTTCAGCCTCCCAAGCACTGGAATTACAGGCGTGCACCACCACGACCAGTATCAATCAGTCTCAGTGTGCCCTGGTGGTGGGGCCGGCACAGCATGCCGAGGATCAAACCCTGGTCACTGCACTCTGCCTAAGCAGGTGCTTTAGTCCACTCAGCTATCTGGCTGGCCCAGAAGTATAGGTGTTTTTATTGTTGTTTTGCAGAACTGGGAATTGAACTCAGGCCCTTGCACTTTCCAGGGAAGTGCTTATTCCACTGAGCCATCTCCCGAGCCCCCATAGGGTTTTAATTTACTAAAAATACTAAGTCTGGGCATGACAGGACCCAACTGTAGTCCTATCCTGTCCACTTAGGAGGCTGAAGTGGTAATCAACATAATGAGATTCTGTCTCAAAAACAAGTAAAAATACTACTTAATTGACTTAGTAGACATTAATTAAGAGCACACTAGCATCTTATACTAATATACCACTTTTCTGTTCTTCATTGTACTTGCATACAATCTCGCGTTTGATCTCTATCAACAGAGAACGAGCAGTCCAAGAGATGCGTCGGCATGGTCTTCCGACATCACCCCTTAGCTCTACTCTGAAGTCTCCTTCACATTCTCCAGAATGTAAAGGTATGTATGTCAACCACAAACAGGCAAAACTAGTCTATGGCTATAAAAACTCAGGACATAGCATCTGTGTCGGGGGAGAGACTCCCTGGAAATGTGTTCAGAACTTCCTTGCGTAGTATACACAAGTATACATTTCCTTGAGCATATACATAGCTGTGTATACATTATAATATATAGATCTCACTAAATGGAAATTAAGCCTGAATTAAAAAGAGAAAAGTTTGGATTAAACAAGTACTAAAAAGAGAGAGGGCTGAGAGTAGAGTTCAGTAGCACAACACTTGTTTAACAAGGTCCTGGATTCAATCCATAGCACTGCAAAAAAATAAAAGGTAGACAGAGCAAAACATTAAGTTTACATGATGTATCACAGATGGTGTTCTGTGAAGTGCCAAATTCCAAGTACAAATACTAGGCAGTAAAAACTTTAACAAAAGCACAATAGACTCCTTTTGGCAGGAATGGCAGGTTGTGGAGGAATAAGGGAAAGAGAAAGGCTTGAAGGCTATAATTGAAGTGTGTGAAGTACATTGAATGAGAGACTGAAGTGTAGAGGTTGTAGATCATTCTTTTAGTAAAGGGGAGCCCTTGAAGGGCCTCCTGTGTATAGGATGGGTACAAAGACTAAGGGTTAAGATGGAAGGATCATTGCTGGGAGGTTAACACCACAACTGTGTTCTGGCCACATGGGAAAAGGTGGGAACCTCAGTTACAGAGACAAAGTTTTGAAACAAATATAGTGTAATCAGTTTAGAATCAGTATAAAAATATTAAAAACTATAGCAGGTTTTTTTGTTTGTTTGTTTTTTGTTTTGTTTCTCTGGTCCTAGGGATCAAACTTGGGACCTTGAGCTTATCAGGCAGGCACGTAAGCCACTGAGCTATCTCCCCAGCCCTATGGCAGATTTTTAAAAGTAAGTTCTACTTACAAAAAGGTGCTCTGTCATAGGTATATTGGTCAGTGTACTTTCAAACAGAACACTTATAGCTGGCGAGCGCTCAGGTCATGAAACAAATTATTAATTCTCTTCTTAAAGACATACATGTATGCAATATGCTGTCCAAATTGCATGGGGAATACTTGAGAATCAAAAACTGGGATCTCATCTTATTAAAAAAAAAAA
Source organism: Ctenomys sociabilis (assembly GCA_004027165.1). Lineage (NCBI taxonomy): Eukaryota > Metazoa > Chordata > Mammalia > Rodentia > Ctenomyidae > Ctenomys > Ctenomys sociabilis. The sequence continues at coordinate 1,904 of PVKA01017226.1, forward strand.
CTTTTGCACATTCAAAGAAATCACCAACAGAGCAAAAGGACAACACAGAATAGGAAAAATTTTAACCAACTGTCCTTCAAACAAGACTTCTCTCTAGAGCATAATGAAGAATTGAAAAAGATCTGGCCCCCCAGATTCAAAGACCTAATCAAAAATGGGCATCTAAGATGAATACACACTTCTCAGATGAAATACAAGTGACAAATACATGAAAAGATGTTCAATAGGCAAATTAAGTCAACACTAAAGGAGCCAGGCATGGTGGCACATGACAATAATCCCAGAACCCGTAAGGTTGAGACAGGAGGATCACTTCAAGTTCGATACCAGCCTAGGGGCTGCAAAAATGAGTACAAGGCCACCCTGAACTGCGTAACAAGACCCTATCTCAAAAAAAAAAAAAAAAAAAAACCCAAAATTAAGATTCCATCAAAAGAAAATCAACCAATCACTGCTGGCATGTCTGTGGGAAAAAAGGAACCTTTCTCCATTGTTTGTGGGAGTGTAACCACTATAGAAATCTATAATAGAGTGATTCTTCAAAACCTAGAGGTCCCATTCAGCCCACATGTTCCCCTTCTTGGTATCTTACCAGAAGAATTAAAACATACCTCAGTGGTATATGTACACTGTGTTTATAGCCACACAATTTGCAAAATCCTGGAAACAGTGCAAATACCCATCAGTTAAGGAATAGATAAAAAGATGTGTTTTTTTTATAATGGAATACCACTTAGCCACAAAGAAGGATAAACTGGAGACATTTTCTAGGAAAATGAATGCAACTTGAGACAGTATGCATAAGTGTAATAAATCATACTCACATGTGTAAACATTGTGTTGTCTTCCTGGTATGAAAAATTGAAAAACTAAATAGGGTATGATAGGTATTATGAAATGGCAAGAAATGGTGGAAAAAGGAACTAGGATAGGGGAAAGGAAAGAAGGGAAAAGGGAGAAAAGATGCCAGTTAGTTATACTGTCAGTATCTCTTAGTTTATGAAACATGAAAGTTTGCACTAGTATCAACTGAAGAATTTTTTATGCCTGTATCTTATACTCTTGAGTAATTAAAGATAAAAATATGCAATATATTAACTGTTATCTTTCTGTTTTGCTATGAAGTTTTATTTCACCTTTTTTCCATAAAATAAGTAAAAAATTAAAAATACTGCATTTCTTGGGCTTCTACCACAAACCCTGATCTAAAAGTGTCTTCACTGTAAAAAGCATAGATCCCTTTAATGTTTCTGGACATTTGGTGAGTGAAATGCATTCGTGAGGGCCATGCATACCGTTGTGCACACTGTGCATCATTCAGCCGGCGGCTGTGCAGCTGAGTACCTTCTTGTGAGCTGGTCTCCATTCCTGCGCTGCCTCTGCAATGGCCAGGAGGTCCATAGTTCACAGCTTGTGCTGACCCGTGCTGGCAGTGCCCTGGGCTGCGCTAGGACTGAGGCTGTGGGTCATGAATATGCATACATTCGAGCCAGAGTCATCCAGTTAGGTGTCTCCTGAGCAAGGTAGGATGCATTTGGCTGAGGACGCCGTAGAGGCTGTGCTGCTTCACTGGAGCTGGGGTGAATGGCAGAGCAGCGCGAGTCAGACCCAGCACTTGACAGGTAAACTGTGAAAGCTGCGGACGCATTGACAAAAACAGTCGGCCAGTCTTTTTAAGCGGAGGCATTCTTTTGCCTCTTTTAGTAGAAGTCCTGCACGTGGGAGATGATTAATATTTCCTCGATGACTCAGAGCCCTCATTGTGAGTGTTTTTGTGAGCTGTGCTTTAACACACTGGTGCCCTATGCTTGTAGGGCCAAGGTTAAATGCTTCCTGATGGCTGTGCTGTTGCTATTTTATTCATTTGGCTGAAATGTCTCCCCTTTCACCTTGAGGACTATTCAGTGCTTGCTACAGTCACTGTGTGCTCACAGCTTCTAAGTTGCTGTGCTGTTATGAATGTGATTAGGTCGCTGTTCACCTTCTTGTAGAAAGTCTTGTAGCAGTGTGACATATTTGCTCAAGTTTGATTCACAGATGCAGTTTAGATCAGAGGTTGGTGACCTGGCATCATCCACAGACCAAAGCCTACCCCCTGCTTGCTTTTGTAATAGCTTCACTGCAGCATGGCCACAGTTCCCATTCCTGTAAGACTACTATTCTTCATGGTCAGAGCTAGTTAGGATTAGACGCTTTGGCCTGCAAATCTAAAATATTTTCTCTCAGATCTTGAGTATCACAGGGCCTCTGAAAAACTCACCATAAGCCTTGAGAAAATCAGAGTGAAGAGGCAAATGATTCTTTGGTACGTGCTTGACCTTCTAGCATCCCTGACAGGGTCTTAGGGAATCTCAGGGGTTCCCTTCCACATATTATACTGTTATTTTTAGGTGGGAGGAGAGCTGGGGTTTTGTTTTGTTTGGGGCTGATTTGTTTGTCTTGAGATGTGGGCTCCCTACAATACCCAGGGTAGCATCAAATCTTCTATCCTCCTTCCTTCTCCTCAGCTTCCTGAGTGCTGGGATTACAAGGATGCTGAGCTTCTAGACTATAGGAGATATGGGGTAGGGGGATGTTGATTGGTCGGTTGGTTGGTTGGCTAGTTTTTTTGATACAGAGTCCAGGCTGGCCTCAATCTCACAGCAATTCTCTTGCCTCAGCTTCCTAAGTGCTGGTATTATAGGTATATACCACCATGCCTGGCTCCCACTTTATGCTTGAAAAACCACTGTAGTACAGTGCTTGTGATCCGAGCTACTCATGAAGCTGAAGCAGGATGATGGCAAGTTCAAGGCCAGCCTGTCTGTTTGGTGAGCTCTTCTCTCCAAATAAAAAATAAAAATGGCTTAGGCTGTAATTCAGTGGTAGAGCACCCTAGGTCTGATTCCCCAGTACTACAAACAATAAGAGAGTCACTGATGTAGAAAATAGTAGATTCCTGCTATCTCTAAAGCTATGAAAAACTTTGTAAAAATTGTGAAGTACATAGCATGAATTTTGCCATTGTAGCTTTTTTAAGTGTATAGTCCAGTGGTACTCAGTGCTTATACAGTGTGATGAGGCTGTGACCACGATTTCTAAAATCTGTGCATTACCTTGAACAGAAATTCTTTGCCTATGAAACAGTAACTCCTCATTCTCATTTTTTTAGCCCCTGGTAACTTCTATTAATTTTTCTTTTGTATATTTATTTCATTTGTTCCCTAGTAACTTGTATTCTACTTTTCTGTCTCTATTAATCTTCCTAATCTAAATTTTAATGTAAGCAAAATCGTACATTTGTCCTTTTATGCCTATTTTATTTTGCTAGGATAATATATTTCAAATTCATCTATTTGTAGGGTACACCTTTTTTTTCTTTTTTTTTTAATCACTGGATGCACTAGGGCTGTTTACTTGTGGCTATTATAAATAATGCTGCTCTGCATGTTGGTATACAGTGATAACATGCCTTTTAGTCCCTATTTTCACATCTTTTGTTACATACACAGGAGTAGACGTGTTAGTTACATGGTAGTTGTGTTTAACTTTTTGAGGAACTACCACATTTTTCTACGTGGCTATATCATATGTGTTTCTGTCAACACTGTACAAGGGTTTCTTTTCTCCACAATATCCTCAGTCCATATTATTTTATATTTTCTAACTTATACCCAATAGCCTAACACATACAGTAACAAACCCCACAGATTTTATTTTTGTTTGTTTGGTTGGTTTTTTGCAGAACCAGGGATTGAACTCAGGCTGTTGAGCTTGCCAGGGAAGCGCACTGAGCCATCTCCCTAGCCCCAAACCCACAGTTTTTTTAATTTGGTAATAATTTATAATTATCAGTATCCTACTGAGATCATTAACTAGTAATCCGTTTTCACTATTATTTTCTAAATATTGCCACCAAAACTAATTTGCAAGGATTTTCCCTGCATACACTCAAATTAACTATTAAATTTAAAGTAGTTTCTCATATCAGTGTCTAATGGTTAAAAATATATAATCTATGTTTTAACTTTTTTGACTACAGTTATTCAACACCAAAGACCTAATGTTCTTTCTGCTGTCACACTTTTAGCACAGCACTCATAACTCCCAAGTCCTCTGTCATACATACCCATCGGAGTAACCTAGTTTGATTCTTTACTCTGTTTATCTAGAGATAATGTCAGAATCTCTCTAAGGGGCTAGTGCCTCAGGCTTCTTGCTCCCATTTCACATGCCAATAACACATCTTAGGTGTGACCTGTCTCTCTCAGAAGTCTCATTCCTTGGTCAGCAGACTTGAACACAGGCCTAGTGGCAGGGCCTGGCGGAGGAAAGTTTCTCAGTCACGTGGCCAGCAAATGGGAGGGCAGAGCTAGGGAGAGGAGCTACACCTGGAGTCATGCCCCAGTGATCTCCCTCTTCTTACCAGACCGTACCTTCTTAGCAAGGTTCAGTCACCTTCCAAAACCCTGCCTCTGATCACATGAGGCTTTGGGGAACGTTAGGGCCAACCTGTGGATTCACTGCTGTGAATCCAGGTCTCCAAAACTCCCTGATTCAGTTAATTTGCCAGAGCACTCATACAACACCAAGAAACATTTCCTTATGTTCACCCATTTATTTCAAAGGATCCTCACAAACAGCCCAGGTAGGGTAGAACACATGCAGAGCTCCGGGCACTCCCCAGCCCCATGGCCAGGAGCCTCCATGCCTGCAGCTTTTGGAAGGATCCCGGCCCAGGCCCTCTGAGCCTTTATGGAGCATGTTACACAGATATAACCAATTGAACCACGTAGCGCAACTTTCAGGCCTTCCCCCTGCCCAGACCATGCCCTTGTTTTTCTGGTAACTAGCCATTCTGTCCTGCCTTGTCCTGCCCTGAGACTCACTAGGGGGCCCTCAGCCACTATCATCTCATTTGCACACAAAAAAAGACTGGGAATTTCAAGGAGCTGTGTCAGGATCTAGGGACAGGAGACCAAGTAGGTATTTCTTATTATATCACACTTTACATATGTTCTCAGTGTCTTTGACACGTGTTTCTTTACGTGTTCTGTAAATTACAGAAGAGCATGAATAAGGCACCCAGGCGGGCTTGCCATGTGTTCCTGGAGGTGGGCAGTGGCCTTATCTGTAACTGTGTGCCTTAGGTGTTGAGGGAAGGGAATATTCTGGTGTATTCTGGTGTCTTGGGGAATGTGGCAGCCTACTGTCCCACCACCTCAGCAGTTGTCTGTATCCTAGCTCCTTAGAATGAATTCATGTATTAGTTTTTAAAACAGCAATCCGTCTTAACTTTAGGAAGTAGAACACTTTTAATATAACTGAACTTTGGGCACAAGGTTTTATTAAGAGACTATAATTCAAAACATTGCTGACTTGCAGTTTTTATGAACACATTGAGTAACCTTGTTTCTCGTATTTCTCTTTACTTCTCTTTCCCTTATCTTTTCAGAATAATGGCTTTCCATGAATTCCTATATGGATTTTTTTTTTAAAGAGCACAACAGTACTGAACAATTTGAAGTATTCATTCCTGAAAATCATGAACATGGACACAGATTCTACCTCTATCAACTTTTATTTAAATCAGTGAATATTTATGTAAAAATTTTTGGTTTAAAAGAATTGTATCTAAGTGTATATTTTCATATATGACAGAACAGATATGTATTAATAGTGCTTAACCGATGTGATATTTATATTTTGTTATTCTTAAATTACTTCTTAAAATGTATTTATATTGTGAATTAATTTATTCACATTATGCTTCAATAATGTTTCCTAATGAGCCATGATAAATGTATGTACATATTCTTATAATGCTTGTCTTTAACGTGTTTTCAGTTTCCATGCCTGTATTTGTAACCCATATTCTGTTCACAAAAAATGCCACCTTTGATGCTGAGCATCATGCTTTCTTTTAAATACAAAATCAGTTATTCACAGGTTTGCTGTCCATCATCAAGGGGAATATAGTCAAGTCTAGTCAGTCTCAGAGGTCTTGATAAAAAAAATTGTTGCCATGTGTAGCTAATTATTGCCACCTAGAAAAACTGCTGAGAAAGATCCCTTACGTATGACACATCATGGTGACTGTTCCTGGGCCCGCCACATAATACAGGGTCTATGAAATTCAGACTGCATGTTATATTTAGGGTTTGTATAACGTGGAGTGTAAGTCTGGGGCAATTTTTTCAGTAAATAAAATTTTTCAGTGTATTAGTCTAAAATTTCTTACTATAAAGTATATGAGATAAACATAGTAAATCATTTTGGTAAAATTCTAATATACACCAAGCCACACCAATTTTCTGCACCTGTATGTTATAACTTACCAGTCTTCCAGAATATTATTAATCACTTACCCTGGATATAAATTGAAAATAGCTCTTTACAATCCATTTTCAAAGTTGTAATTTTTAAAAATTTATATATATATATATATATATATATATATATATATCTAATAGAAGTACAAAAGAGAATATCAGATGAGAAATTTAATCGTGTTTAAACCATACACATTTAAGAAAGCCCTATTCTAATAAGAGTTCATGAGAAAAAATTCTGAAAGCAACCATAGGAAAGTGAAAGACCAGTTCCTTCTGTTTCCCCGATGTTTTAATAAAGCGGAGTTGCCATGTGTTCCTGGAGGTGGGCAGCGGCCTTACTGTAGCCAGTGTGCCATAGGCGTTGAGGGGAGGGAACGCCCTTCGTGTAATTCCGGTGTCGGGGAGTGTGGCAGCTTACTGTCCCACTGCCTCAGCAGTTCTCTGTACGCTGTCTTGTTTCAGTGAATCCATGTATTACAGTGAAATGTGAGAGAAGTGGGACTATTTGCAATGTCATATGGAAAATCTCTTAATAAATATATGTAAATAAAAAATACTTGTCCCCACCTTTTCCCCCAAAGCAACAGCAAGACATTTGGTTAGATACTTCATTTTAACGTTTTTTATACTTAAAACTGTATAGCTTGCTATAATTGTTTTCATAACCATGATACTATAATTTTTAAAACATTTTAAATACTGAATGTTTTAACCTTTTAATGTTTTAATTTTGCTTTAAATAACTTTGAATTATGGAGCTTGACATAGATTTACCAATAAACATTCTAATTTATTTTCTCTTACAAAGCTTTTTTTTAATAATTATATATTAGCAGTAGTCTTACTAAAATGTATTCAGATGAGACTTTATTATGGTGGAACTTGGGGAAAAATCCCTGAATATAGGTGGAATACACTGAGTTAGATCCACAGCCCTTTTAAAATTTTTAAATTTTATTTTGAAACAGGGTCTCACAAAGTAAGTTGTCCAGGCTGGGTTTCAACTTGTCATTCTCCTGCTTTAGCCTCCCAGGTTGTATATTTGCCTGAATTTAATTTATTTCTAGTTAGATCAAAATCTAAGAAAGTTGCCAGCCATGATGGTTCGTGGTGTGTAGGGGGGAAGAAAACCTAGTTCGTCACAGAGAGGACTAGAGGAGCCTTCTCAACTGAGAGCCCCCAGGATGAGAGAACTCCCCAGGAATGTCACCAAGCAGAGAACTCAGGCTTTCTTTAGAGTATCCGTGTGAGAGGGAAAAGAAGAAAAGCAATTTGGACAAGAAGTCTCTCAAGGCCAGGGAATTTTCTTGAAAGAAGAGGACAGACGAGTGATGGCCAGGAACAACGTACTTTACCACCAGTCTTAACCATTCACTATTCACAGAGCCTGTGTGCTTCTGCGTTGCTGCTGAACCATTTATTCGTCCTCGGCCAAGTCCCCCACAGTGGCCCACATCTGTAAACCCAGCATACTGGACTGAGGCAGGGGCATCCAGCCTAATCTGGATAGTTAAGTTATCAAGACCCAGTCTAAAAATAAAAAGGCTGGGCATATAGCTCAGTGGGAGGGCCCTGGATTCAAACCACAGTGACTTAGTAATCTGCCAAGTCGCATAAACGTGTGTGTGTGTGTGTGTGTGGCTTCATAAACATTTTTCTGTCAGGCAAATCCATTTTCAATAACATGGGACTGTGCCACCTGCCACCCCTTCCTTACTGTAATTTATCACACATTTGATCTCATATCCTTGTCCCCAGTTCTTAGATCCTAGCATGTGGTTTACTGTCCCTCGCATTAGTTCGATCATCTAGCTTTTTATGTTGTGTCTTTGGACCAATAGTTATTGATGATTCCTGCATATTGTAGTGTCCTGGAGAATTTTAATGAAAGCCTTACAATTCCCAAACACTAGGCCAAATGAAAACCTTTAGTACGAGGTGTAGTTTCTCATTTCTCATTTTAGGCTCTAGATGATTCTAATGTGCAGCCATGGTTAACAGTGCTAATTTTAAGAAGTGGACTTTCTAAGAATGTCATGACCCAACAGGCAAGTTTGAAGAGCACCGCTCTAGATCTTAGTACCTTCAAAACCTTGATTTTTTTTGCCAGCTGTGTTGTGCACCCAGTCTTTAAAACAAAAATTGCAGAAGCTAGGAGATGTAGTTCAGTGGTAGAACACATGCTCAGCATAAGTTTAAGGCTCTAGGTCCAAGCCCAGCACCAGCAAGGAAAACAAAAATCATTAAAAAATCCAGAGCCTTTTTACCAAGATGGTGCCAAAGGCAGCCCCTGACCCTCCCAAAGCTGAAGGCAAAGCAAAAATATCGAAGGCCAAGAAGGCAATGCTGAAAGGCATCCATAGCCACAAAAAAGAGAATATGAATGTCACCCACCTTCCACTGTCCCAAGATGCTGCAGCCCAAATACCCTCAGAAGACCACCCCTAGGAGAAACAAGCTTGACCACTATGCCATCATCAAGTTCTCCCTGACCACAGAGTCAGCCATGAAAAAGATTGAGGACAGCAACACACTCATGTTCACTGTGGATGTCAAAGCCAATAAGCACCAAATCAAACATGCTGTAAAGAAGCTGTATGACATCGATGTTGCCAAGGTCAATACCCTGATCAGGCCTGATGGAGAGAAGAAGGCGTATGTTCGACTGGCTCCCAATTTTTTTTTTTTCTTTTTGCAGAACCAGGGATTGAACTTAGGCCCTTGCACTTGCCAGGGAAGCACTTATTCCACTGAGCCATCTCCCTGGCCCTTTTGGCTCCCAATTATGATGCATTGGATGTTGCCAACAAAATTGGGATCTAAACTGAGTCCCAACTGGCTAATTCTAAATACATACTTTTTTCCTGTAAAAAAATAAAAATTCTCAAATTTTGGCATCTTATTCTTGAGGAGTTATTGTATTTGTTACATCTTTTCCAACAATTTTTAGCTATACTGGGTCTCCAGACAATTGATTCCATCACCCTTGCTCACTTTCTTTAGTCACCATAGATGTCACCATTCTTACTCATACCCTGAATTCTCTTCTCCTTCTCAGCTGAAGATTCGAATGTTCTTTATATCCACTACTCTCATTGTACAGAAGCTGCTGGCCATGACCGGAGAAGCAGTGACTGTGCCACCTCTTAAAATTCATGATCCTGAAAATTAAGAGCCCACAGCACAGTGTTGCCATCCTTACCCAATTTTCTGATTACTCCACACTCACTTCTGTGAAAGAAGTCACTATCCTCCTCCACTCCGGCCTTTATCCTCCCTCTTCTCAGCTTGTTAGGGTTTTGTTTTTGTTTTGTTTTGTTTTTTTTAACAGAAATTGAAAACAAATTTCTCACTCCAAGTCCTTTAACATCACATGTCTGTAAGGCTATAATTTTCTCTTTCCCTGTTAAAGCTTGGATGGTCTCCACCTTCTCACTCCATCTAGTTGAAGATTCATCCCTTCTGTTCCTCAGAGATTCCTGCAATGAGCACCACATCTGAGTCCTTTTTGCTCTATTGGTTTCTTTATACTTGCATATAAGTCTCCCATTTTCATTCTCCTGTTCAAAAACCTTCCTCAGTTGCTGAGATAGCTCAGCGGACTAAATGCCTGCTTACACAAGTGCAGAGACGAGAGTTCAATCACCAACTGCAGTGCCCACCCTGCCTCTGGGTACGCTAAGCTGGCCACCCACTGAGACCAGGCATGGTGGCATACATCTGTATTCCTGGCACTGGGGAGGCTGAAAACAGGAGGATCACTACGAGTCTAAGTAGCATAGAGACCCTATGCCTAGTATATCAAATAATAATAATATTTTTTTTTAAATTAAAACCTTCCCAAGGTTTTCCTCACTGTCTTTTGAAGAGTTACCTATATCCATCTCACCACCCCTACACTTAACACATACCCTTCTTGACTACTCCAACATCCTTTAATTTCCTGTGAAATCCTCATCAAGGTATCAAAAAGAGCCATTTGATCAAATCTCAGGGACCATTTCCAGACTTCTACTGAGGCTATTTCTCGGCAGCATTTGACAAATTTTTGTATCCTTTCAAAAACTTCTTCAGCTGGGCCTGGTGGCACGGGCCTGTAATCCCAGCTGTCTGGAGGCTGAAGGATTACAGCGAGCTGGAGCCCAGCCTGAACTACAGGGTGACATCTGGCTCAAAAAGCAAAAAGGAAACAGTCAGTATAAAGAAAATTTCTCTTCTATCCTGGCTGTTTTTACCTCTTTTTACTGCAACTTCCAATTTTTCTTGCTTTTTCTTTTCACACGAGGAGGGTTTTTAAAATTATAAAAGCCCAAGAGCATAAATAGTGCACACCTGTAATCTTAGCACTTGGGAGTCTGAGCCAGGAGGATCCCTGTGAGCTCAAGGTCAGCCTGTGCTACATAACTACATAAACTTTTCTCAAACAAACAAACAAATTATAAAAACCATAAACCATCTTAGCCATTATTAAGTATAAAGTGTATCTCATTGCTGTGAACTGTGTTCCCAACTTTCAAGTGTAGGAGTATCATCTATATTTATCCTTTCATTAATTTAAAATTTTATCTCTTCAGTTCCTACTTTTTTTTTCTGAATTCAAGACATACATGTAAGAATTTAATACTCCACTTACATATATCAAAGTCGTGCTAAGCCATCTAAGTAAATTCTACCATTCATGTTTGCCAGCCAAAAGCCTTCGAGTTGTCCTAGTTTTCTCCCTGTGTCTCATACCCACTTCCCATTCATTAGCAAGTTGTATCAGCTGTGCCATTAATAAAGCCTTCTAACCTGACCACACCTTAGCCCCACGTCTACTGCCCAGTCCACCCTCACCTCTCTACTGGGCTGTGCAGATCCTCAGAACAGGTCTTGCTTTGACTTCTGCCCTGTGTCTATTCCCAAGGCAGCTAGTGATTCTTCTTAAATGTAAATTAGGTCAAATTGCTATTCTGTTCCAAGGCCTACAGAGGCTCTAACAGAAAACTAGAGGTGTTATTGCCTCTAAGGCCCTCTGTAACGTGGCCTCTGGTTGCTATTCTGTTTCATGACCTCCTTGTTATTCCTGGAACCCACACAAAACCCAGTTCCTCTTCAAAGGCAGATACAATAGTCCCAAATAGGAATAAAGCAAAATAAAAAAACAGCAATGGAAATGTAGCTACGAAAAGATAATAGGAAGAAAAAAGCAGAATAAACAGTAGCAACACACATGTAGGTTGAAATTAGTACATGTGAAGAGAAGATTGAGGAATTCTAACAGAAGGTTTTGCAAAATAAGATCAAAAGTGCAAAAGTAAAGTTACACCTTATAGAGAGGATCTGAAGAGTGCCAAAATCCAGGTAACATAGCCCACAAAAGACAAATGCTACAAGAACAGCAAAAAGACTTTTAAGAAATAATAGAGGTAAGTCTCCAAAGATAAAAAAAAAAAAATAAAAAAAATAAAAAATTCTTAGGTCTTTATTAAAAGGGCTCAGAGTCTAGGGATATAGCTCAGCAGTAAAGAGCACATGCTGAATATTATCTAGGCATTGTGTTCAGTCCCCCGCACCAAAATAAAAATTAAGACTCAGAGAAAGCCAAGTAGGAGGGGCTGGGGAGATGGCTCAGTAGATGGCTCAGTAGAATAAGCACTTGCCTGACAAGGGCAAGGGTCTGAGCTCAATCCCCAGTTCCGCAAAAAAAAAAAAAGAAAGAAAGAAAGAAAGAAAGAAAGAAAGAAAGAAAGAAAGAAAGAAAGAAAAAGCCAAGTAGGAGAGAAGGAAAAGCCATATTTACACACAAAAATTTAAATTATTAAAGACGAGGTAAATTATAGAAGCATCCAGAGAAAACAACACATAAAAAAGACAAAAAAAAAAAAAAAAAAAAAAAAAAAAAAAAAAAAAAAAAAAAAAAAAACATGGGGGCTTGCCTGATAGCTCAGT
>PVKA01017226.1:14248-46330 GCA_004027165.1 Ctenomys sociabilis
AAAAAAAAAAAAAAAAAAAAAAAAAAACTCTTCTCCAAAAAAGACAAAAAAAAAAATCAGACTTTGCTGAGCGTGGTGGCACACGCCTGTAATCCCAGCATTCAGGAGGCTGAGGCAGGAGGATTGTTGTGAATTCAAGACCAGCCTGAGCTACAAAGTGAGCTTAAGGCCAGCCTGAACTGCATAGTGAGACCCTGTCTCAAAAAGACAAAAAAAAAAATCAGATTTACCTCAAACTTCTCCAAAGCAACAATATTTTGAGAACCCTGAAAGAAATAAATTTTGAATCTATTTTTTTTTTACAGTTTAATGTATTTTAATAGCAAACTTACAGGAACAGCACGAATACACAACATTGAAAACATGATCTAGCATGTAAGGCAGTTCTGAAAATTATAGTGACTGGATGAAATCCACTGTATGATAAAAATGCTACAAACATCATTTAGTTGCTGTCAATAGGAAATTTACTCTTTTTTTTTTTAAATCCAAATGCTGGCATTGTCCAGAAAAATTTCATAGTTCTCTTTGTAATTATTATAAAGTTGAAGCACTGAAACTTGTTCACTGAGACATTTTGACTTGCATTAATGTTTTACATCCCTGCATGAATGTTGAAATTCACAAACGAAAATCAAAAAACTGGCAATTCCTGATTTCAGTCCCCTATTTTCCACTCACAGTCATGTAATTAGGTTCCTTTCGATCCCATGAGGGAAAAAAAACTAACATTCAGAGCTACCAATAACAGGAAGAAGAGAAAAAAAAATTTTTTTGAGGATGAAATGTTTCCCACCAAGCTTCTCCAAAGCTTGTTCTCTTCATACGTGGTGTGCTAATTGGACGCCTTGTGGCATAATTGTTACACATTTGGCATGGACGGCACACAAGTTGGTATCTTCAAATAGGCCAGCCAGATAGTCTCACATGCCTCCTGTAAAGCATGTATAGCTGCACCCTGGAAGCGCAGATGTTTTGAAGTCCTGAGCAATTTCTTGAACCAGATGCTGGAAAGGAAGCTTGCAAATCGGAAGTTTAGTGGACTTCTGATAACCTCTAATTTCACAGAATGCCATGGTTCCAGGCCTCTAATGATGAAGTTTCTTCACCCCTCCAGTAGAGGGCGCATTCTTGAGTGGCTTTTGTAGCCAGTTGTTTTCTGGCTGTTTTACCACCAGTGGGTTTACAGGCAGTCTGCTTGGTATGAGCCATTGTTCAGGGACCTCCTTACCCGCTTCTCCTTTGGCTGGAGCTCAGAGAGTGAGAGGCAGTGCTGGCATTGGTGAGGGCAGCTCGGCGGTGGTGGCAAACACCAAATCTATTTTTTTAACTAGTCATGCCTTCATTCAAATCTAAAGATGTAATAAAAATATTCATATAAAAATCTCAGGTTTATCACATGACCATGTGCATTAAAAACACTTTGGAGAAAGTGATCAGTTAGAAAAATAAAGGAGGTGCTGCAAAAATGCTAGGAAAATGGATCTGTAAAGTCTAATGTGCTAATAAAGGGTGGAAAAACCAAAGTGAAGGAGAAAATATTTCCATAATAATTCAGATTTAAAAATCTACAATCTAGATAATACCAGTGGGATGCCGGGGAGGAAGAAAGAATAAGGCATGAGAGGTAAAATACTTGTTTTGTTGGGAGAAAATAAAAAACAATAATATTTCAGAAGTCATCAATAGGAAACAATACAAAGATAAGTCCTAAGAGCAACCACCACATGACGTAGCAGTAAACAGAGCGTTCATCTCCTGAGCCACTGTACAGAGTAATTCACACAATTACCAGTTGATCCATTGCTACCTGTGGCAGTTAATCCAGATTGTCAATTTGATTGGTTTGAGAGATGCCTAGAAAATTAGTAAAGCGCACTTCCTAGTGCAAGTTGGTGGGTCATGGGCAGGGGGATGACCATGGAGAATGTATCTGCCTCTGGCCCCTGTCTCTGGACCGTCTCCCCTTTGCATCCTGACCACCATGAGATGCGTACATTCCTTCCACCCTGCCCCTCCATCCTGTCATTTCTTCCTTGGAGCCAGTCAGCCGTGGACTGAAACCTCTGAAAACATTAGCCCTCATGAGCCCCTCCTTCTTTAAGCTGTGTGTGTCAGGTATTTTGCCCAGGAGTGGAAAGCTGAGCAGTACAATAACTTCAGTCTATTTTACAGATAAACATGCAGGCCAAGGAAGTAAGATTAATATCCCCATATACACAGCTAGAAATGTGGTCACTTTTAGACATTTTGTGGTATTGGGGGTTGAACATAATGAGCCATTATCAAAAGTCCTAAATAATAAAAATATTTTACAAAAATGTTAATTGAAAAGTTCCAGAAATAAGCCACATAAGGTTTTAAGCTTCCCGCTATATTCTGCCTGGGGCACAAATCATATATATACTAGGTAAATGGCATGCTAGTGAGTAACACCTACTCCTTCTAGATAGTTTTAATGTAGTTTCACATTAAGAAAGCAGAAGAAAATTTGATCTCTGTATTAGAAAGCAGAAAAACAGGCGGGAAAAAAATAAGACAAATTAAAAGTACAATAAATGGAAAATACAAAACAAGATGTCAAAAACAATCCCTATATAAAAATAACTACAATAAAAATAAATGGATACAGTTTCTTATCTTAGTCAGTTTCTTGATGCAGGGACAAAATACCTGACACCCAAAACTTAAAGGAGGAGAGGTTTGTCTTAGTTCACAATTTCAAAAATTTTAGTCCACAGTAGGTTCAGCTGCAGAAAGAACATGGTGGAAGGGCCTGGGTGGAGGAAAGCTGCTGGTCAGGGCGACAGAAAGCTGAAAGAGAAGCGAGGAGCCAAAGAAAGATGCATCTCTGCAACTCAGGCCCCATCTTAGTGCATTTTCCATACTTCAGTAGCATCTCCACCATCCAATCATTATCCAAGCACCTGAGGCTCTTGGGGACACCTAAGGTCTCAATTATAACATTTATTGTTTCAAGTCAGAGTGACGTTGAATTTTTAAAAATAATGTCTCCTAAAACATAAAATAAAATAAAAATAATGTCCCTGCAAGAGAGGTACACTTGAAATAAAAGACACAGAAAGTTTGAAAAGAAAATGATTCATTAGGCAAATGGGAACCAAAGGAAAGACAGAATACCAGTCTCATAACTCTGATGAGAGTTTAGAAAAAGATAAGAGCAAAGCGCCTTGGTGAAAGTAGAGCACCAATCCAGAAATGGGCATCCAAGATAAACACACACTTCTCAGAGGAAAAAATTAAAGAAGTGAATAAATATATAAAAAAAAAATGCTCCACATCACTGGCCATCCATAAAATGCAAATTAAAACAACACTGAGATACCATCTCATCCCAGAAAGAATGGCTATCATAAAGAGCTCAGCCAACAACAAATGTTGGAGAGGCTGTGGAGAAAAGGGCACCCTTCTCCACTGCTGCTGGGAATGTAGACTGGTGTAACCATTGTGGAAATCAGTGTGGAAACTCCTTAAAAAACTAGAATTGGAAATACTGTTCAAACCAGCTGTCCCTCAACTGGGAATTTTCCCAGAGGATCTGAAAACTTCATATCATAAGTGATATATGTACACCTATGTTTATAGCAGCACAATTTGTGATAGCCAAATCTTAGAAACAACCAAGATGCCCGTCACCTGAGGAGTGGATGAAAAAGATATAGTTTTTTCATACAATGGAGTATTACTCATTTATAAAGAATGATAAACTCAAAGCCTTCATATTTAAATGGATGCCACTTTAAGGTATACTCACAACTGAAATTAACCAGATCCACGTGTGTAAATGTTGTATAGTCTCTCTAGTGTAAGAACTCAAAAGAAGAAATAAAAACAGAAAGGTATAACACAATTAAAAGGAAAGCAAATATTTAAGGATTAGACAATGAAGAGAGGGCAAGGAGAAAAGCTAGGAAACATGACAGGGGCAAAGCCATACATTTATACACACAAGATGGTTAAAGAAATGATCCTGAGAAACATCAGCAAATTTTTGAAACTAGCAGTTAACTGGTAGGATTCTCACCCTGACCAACTATATATGCTGATACTGTGGACTAAACAACTGCACTGAAGATAGCAATGTATAATTCTAGGGTCTTGCTTGGAATGCCTGTCATTCTGGTCTTCTAAATACGTACTGCTTGTCAAAATGTTTGTTTTTTTTAAAAAAAAAAAAAAAAGGGCAATAAATGAAAACAAGAGACAAGAAAAAAATGTCATAGGACTATTCTGCTAAAATGCTGTATATGATTAGATTTTTAAATTTCTGTGTAAAAATATGTAATTGTTCCTTTTTTTTTTTTTTTTTTTTGAAAGTGCAGATTGAACTCAGGCCCTTGTGCTTGCCAGGAAAGCACTTATTCTACTGAGCCATCTCCCCGGCCCCATTCCTGGTTGTTTTTTTTTTCCCTCTATTCCTATTTTTTTTAATACTTTTTCCTTCACATTCAGTAGGGATTTGAAGCTTACCATATCAACACTTGATAGAAAATACCTGTTCCGTGTTATAGCTAAGACATTTCATATTCAGACAGATAAGTGAGGCTAAGCTCAACTGTCTATGTTATAGGGTAATAATATCATTAAGCTTCTCTTCTGGAGGGTTAACCACTTAAATGTGCAGACCAAAAATTAGAGAAAAAGAAGGCATGCAAGGACAGCCGACATTTTGGCCCTAGCCTATCAAGGTCAGTGAGGACTTGGACATAGGAGAACCTGTATTATAACATCCTGAAACTCAATGGTGTCCCAAATTTTCTGATCAAGCAAATTATGGGGCTACAGAGGAAAGTGATCAGTGATATAGAGTGTGCCTGAGGAGAGTTACATAGAGAAAAAACATTCTCTCAGGCTTTCACAAGGAGTAAATTGCTCAAGCAATGGCCATGACTCATCCACATGGCTGACATTGACAAAAGATTGCAGTACAGAGTTTCAGGCTAAATCCTGAGGGGATTTGACTGACCTTGTCAGTTACAAAAAATTAAATTTTCTGTTACATAGGTTTTGCTTTATCTTGATCTTAACCATCCAGGAGAAAAGTATAAAAATGAGGTATAAAAAGTAAAACCATATTAATAGGCCAAGCTGTAGTCAACAAATTTGGACATTGCCAGTCCTATGGATAACCCACTATTATTATGGATTACTGAATTATATTGGATTATTTTGCCAAATCACACACCTGCAATATTTAAATGGCAAGGGAATACCCATTTCTGACAAAACTAAACAAAAAAAGGGATACAAATGAAGGACCATTATGTATCTGTATATACAAAATAGGACAGATATACAGCTACTTTCTCTTAACTCAATGAGAAGAAAGATTTGTACTAATAGTGTTTGGACAGCATATCATGTCTGCATCTTGTACTATGAATAACCACTATGAAGACAACAATATGCAATGTATTAATTATTGAAACTATCCTACTAATTGGTTTTGAAACTGTCTCATTGTCATTTGTTTCACAATAGAACTAATAAAAAATAGGAACAAGGATCTGAACCATCATAATATATATATATATATATATATATATATATATATATATATATATCCACATTGAACAAACTAAAAAAATTCACGTTTTTTTCAAGCATGCCCCTGAGGCTAAGGCAAAGACTGTAGTGAATTTGAAACCAACCTGGACATTATAGAAGACTACATCCCAAAAAGTAATTGTTTTTCTTTTTGCCCATATGGATTTTTTTTATCCTTACTATACTATTTGAAAATAAAAGCTTTGTGTGTGGGAGGCATGGCTCATGGGTAGAGGGTTGGCCTAGCAGGCATGAGTCCTTTGGTGTAATCACTGGCCTGCAAAAGTAAATAATTAAATTATGATATTAAACTACAAAGGAAGGCTCAAATTAAAAAAAAATCATATAAACTATTTTCTGATCATAATGTGTAAAATTTTTAAGTTATAGGAAGACTTCAAGGTATTTGGAAACAATGAGATTTCTTTCTAAATTATCCTTGAGTAAAAGTTAAAATCATGAAGGAAATGAAATAATTCAGAATTGATAATTAAATGATAATGGAAAAGAATCAAAATTCTAGGACACAACTTTGAAAAAGGCATAATTAGAGACATAACTAAGTGTGTTAATCAAGAGATAAAAAAATTCATAAATCACCAGACGTTTAAGAGGCTAAAGAAAAGCATAGCACACCTGCAATCTGCTACAATACAATGTAAATGACAAAGAGCAAAAAAATCATAGTATCAATTACAAAAATCAAAATTAAGAAAACTGAGCAAGAGATCTTTAGAATGATTAATTCTAAACCTTGAAACAAGATGTATAAAGAAAAAAATTAAGACAAAAATGGAAGCAATAACTACAAATGTATCAGATATCAAGAAAATAAAAATATAAAGAATTATATACTAATATAGTGGATGAAATGGATAAGTTCCAGAAAAATGAAACTTGGAACAATATATAATAATTCAGCTAGGAGGTATTAAAAGAAATTGAAAAACCCTCAATGGTTCTAAGATTTTATTTTATTTTACTGACCAGTCAGTGAGTCAGTACTGTACTGTTCCTGGGGGCTGACAGAAAGTGGGAGACTCCTGCATCAAACACAAAGGCCTGTGGTACAGCAAGCCACATGACCAGCATGTTTTCACTGCTCTCTTTGACCCTCCAGCACTATGGGGCAATGTAGGGAAGCCAGATGAATACTAAGCATGCAGAGTACATATCACAGCCTAAGAATTCTGAACTTGGTGAATCCATCTTCTTTACCAGCAGGCAAAAAGCAAGCCTCCTCTTTGTCCCAGCAGACAGTGCTTTGTCTCTCAAGGCTGTCCACTGCAAAAAATGCTGAGAAATGGTCTGAGAAAACAGCTATCAGAATCTGGAATTTCTGGATTACCACAAGAATGGACGGGAATATTCAAGTTCCATGGTAGATGACTGTCTCTCCTGAGAACAATTCAGTTCATCTCTCTCTCTCTCTCTCTCTCTCTCTCTCTCTCTCTCTCTCTCTCGTCTTTTGAGACAGGGTCTCACTGGACTTAAGCTCACTTTGTAGCTCAGGCTGGTCTTGAACTCACAACAATCCTCCTGCCTCAGCCTCCCATTACAGGCATGCGCCACCATGCCTGGCGCTCTCTCTCTCTCTCTCTCTCTCTCTCTCTCTCTCTCTCTCTCTCTCTCTCTCAAGTATTTGGTACAGGGCCTCACTATGCAGCTCAGACTCATACTGATCCTCCTGTTTTCAGCCTCTCCATGCCTGGTCTTGGTAGCTGGCTCAGCGTGTCCAGAGGTGGGAGCATGACATGTGGTGCCAGGAATTAAACCCAGGTCCTTGCGCTTACCTAAGAAGAGGTTTAGTCCATTGGGCTCTCCTACCATCCCTCATCTCTTGGCCAAATTTATATCTTCATATAAATATGTGTGTTAGTTAATTATCAACTTGACCTGAGAAGTGCCTAACAGATTAGTAAATTCTGGGTATATCCAGCAAATTGAGTGAGGAAAATCCACTCTGCATGATAAGCTTAAAAACCAGGCCAAATAAACATGGAAACAAGAAGGTGTGTCCCTGTAAGAGTAGCTGCCACTGACATTGTCTTGAGATAAATGGTCTCCAGTTTCTTCAGCCTTCCAATGTAGACAGACATCATGGACTCCACAGTGAGCTTCAAGGTCTTTGACTTTCAAGTTCAACTGGAGCCTCTGGCTCTCCAGTATGCAGACAGACAATTGGGATTCCTTTACCTCTGATACCATAGGTAGCTACTGTGATTCTTTCATCTCTAATTCTATAATCCAACTAACAAATCCCTTTGTATAATTTTGTATAGATAAGTAGATTCTGTTCCTATAGAGAATCCTAACAAACAACAATATAGCACTCCATTTGTCACCCTGCTTAATTTAGATGACAGGTACCAGGGCCAAATCTATTCTTTTGGGCATATCTGATACCAATTAAGGCTAATCTCAATAGACTTGCAAGAGGCAGAAAGAGACTGTCCAACAGTATTGGCCTTGATTGTATCTTCTAGAATCTCAGGCACAGCCAAGTGCCATGAGGATCAACGTTGCTTAGACATCCAGGATGTAGTCTGAAGTCAGTGGGTTACTCATGATGCCCTATACAAGTTTCATTAGCCTTCAGATTTCTGGTGTCACTGCCTATGTGATGATCCATGCAGTAGAACGCAACCTGCACCACAATGGACAGACAGTCCTGGCCATCTATGCCCTCCTCCATATAAGCATCACACTTGGGGCCATTAAGCCACTCCTGTTTGGGTTATGCTATTTGTTATAGCTTGTAACTAGATGTCCCTGCAGAGACACATGCAGTTTTAGGTGGAGCTTTTTCAGAGGTGGCTGAATCTAAAAGGTGTGATTGACTCATGGTACAATGCTAGGATTAATGGTAGGTGATTATTAAATGAGTCCACTGATTGGCTTGCAACTGCCCTAATTCTGGTAGCTTGGATACAATAAGGGACAGAAAGAAGCTTGTCTTTTCCCTTCTTTGCTTGTTTTACTGCCTTGTGGATGCTGTGAACTGTTTCTCCTCTGCCACCCTGGCTTGGAGCCAGCCAATTATGGACTGAAACTTTTATAATCTGTAAAGGAGGCCTTCCCTCCTTTAACTTTTGGTGACGGTATTTTGTCTCAGAAGCAAGTGAAAATGACTAAGAAAATTTGGTACTAAGAGTAGGGTTATTGCCATGACATTATCTGTCCATGTGGCTCAAGAGCTTTTGGAACTGGTTCATTGGAAATAGAAATGTTAGGAAATGTTTAGAAGCGCCAGATGAAAAAGGGCTATTCTGGTCAGAACTCAGAAGAGCAGAAGGCTTATAGAAATCCTACTGGCAAGAGACCAGGTTCAGGAGGATTTTGCTGAGAAGCAGGACTGCATTGGCTGTTGAACTCCAGATATTGTGTACCATTACTTGGTGGAAAATTTGTCTGCATTTTGATCATATCCAGAGGTTTTTCCTTACACTAAGATGAAGGACAGAAGACTAATCTTACAGAGTAAATTTCAGAGCAGTCTAATGTTGGGCCATGCCTTGGATGCTTTTGGGGACTTTTAGTTAGATCTATTTTGAGAACCAAGAGTGAATAACCCAGAAGAATGATTTAAAATCTTTTGAGTTGGCTAGAAAGGAAGCTCCAGTTAAGATGCAGACTGCAAATATAGAACCCAGAAATAATGGAAGAATAAAAAAGATGTCTTGAAGACATCACAAGAAATAGCAGGACTCTACCCTTTGCAGCCTCAAAATTGCAAAAATTTAATATATTCCTTTGAGAAGAGAGATCCAGAGCTCCATGTTCCAGAATGGCAGTAGCCTAGGGAAGTTGTTCCTCAGGATCTGGTTCTTAGGCACTGGACTCCTGCAATCAAGAAGAAGGAAACCTGGGGCTGGGGATCTAGCTCAGTGGCACAGCATCTGTTTACCAAGTGTGAGGTCCTGAGTTTGATTCCCAGTACCAAAAAAAAAAAAAGAAGGAAACCTGGTACTGCTCTAGTATGTAATAGACCTTGGCATTATCTAAATGGTGCTGGTTTTAGGGACATGAAGAATGCAAGAGTTATGGGGTCAGAAAGGCCTCCACTTAGATTTCAGAAGACATCCTGGGAGGCCAGGCAGTGTGCCCTTGAGAGAGCAGTGTGTAAAGTTGTGAGTGTGAAGCTGAAGGAGGAGTGGAAAGCCCAGAAGTTTGGACAAGCCAGGAACTTGGGTTGTCTGAGGAAAGCTACAAGGAGGGAGCAGAGAAGGCCCAAGTGAAAAGTCATGGGAGTTAGAACCACCAGAAGGACTTCAGGGGTGGAGCCACCCAAACCCTTGGAGATTACACTTGCCACAGATTGCCTCAGATACTTCACTGCTCGATCTTGTAAATTTTAGTACAGGGTCTACAGGGTCTCACTACACAGCTCAGATTCATAATGATCCTCCTGTGTTCAGCCTCCCAAGAGCAGGGATTATAGGCATGCACAACCACACCCAGTCCCGTCCTGCAGGATTTTGGTCTTGCATTGTTCCCAGTCCTTGCTGTCCCTGTTTGTAACTTCTAGAACAGAAATGTCTATCTTGTACCATTGTACGTTGGAAGTGTTTAACTTTTCTTCATTTGTACAGGGGTTCACAGCTAAGAATTTGCCTTAAATCTCACAAGAGACTTTAACTTAGACTTTTCAGCAATGCTTAAACTGATAGTACTTTGGAAACTCTTAAGAGATGGACTAAATGCCTTTTGAATAAAGGAATGTACATGAGTCTTTGGGGGCATAAGAGTGAAATGTTATGTTGTGTGTCTAGATGCACCCCCCCCCCAAAGCTCATGCAGGGGTAGGATTTTCAGAGGTTGGCTATATGTAGAGGGTGTGGTGCTGGGATCCAGGGTGTGTGATTAGTAAATCAGTCCACCGACTGGTTTGGCATAGTTCTGGCTAGGGTGAAGGGTATAAGTGCTACCCCCTCCCTAGGGCAGGTAGCCTGTATACAGTATGAGAGAAGAAAGCTTGTCCTTCCTCTCTTGTTGGTTTTGCTATCTTATGGGCCCTATGAATTTCTATGAACTGTTCTCCTCTGTGATGGCCCTGTGCCATGCCACCCGGCCTTGGACCCAGCCAATTATGGACTGAAACTTGCATAAACTGTGAACCAAATAAACCTTTCCTCTTTTAACTTTGAATATTAGTATTTTGTCTCAGCAATGAGAGAAAGTAACTAACACACTATTGAACTTGATTTTGATCATTGTTACATTGTTTGGATAATTGAACTTGGGCAGAGTCCCTGCATCCCTGCAGGCCGGATAGCCATCCATGACATAACTCAATGTTCTTCTGCAGTCAGGATTAGAGAAGACATTTGAGTCACATTGAAAAAAGTCTGGGGCAATCTGTATGTTGGCACACGTACCCAGTGGATCCTGTGTGCAGGAGCACTACACAGAGCAAGATGCTAAAGCCACACCCACATGAAATTATTTTCATAGCACAGAGACAGGGATGGTGGACAGGGCACCAGGGCAGATTGCCAGCCACTGCAGTTTCTTGACACAGGGTGACCATGTGATGTGTTGCCAAACTGCTACATAGACTCTAGGGGACAATGAGTCCATTCATTGATATTGGTTTGGGCCCCACTCAAAGAGTGCTGATTCGTGGATTAGCTGATATAAAAGACCAACTAGAATGCCCAAGTGAGGCGCATTCTGTCTTTAGTACAGAAACATCCAATAGGAAGCAGAGCCTCATTTTTGATGGTTTGGTTTGGTGGGTATGTTACAAATCTATCCACAGGCTCCTGAGAAACACTGCTTGGCAAGCAGGCTACTGGATGTTGCTGGCAGGCACGAGCTGCATGTGTTGGTGGAAGAATGAGAGTGCACCTTAGGATGCAGAGACTGAGCATTCCTTCTTGGCAACCAGCAGCCCATCCTGGATGACGCCGGCTTTAAGGCTTGCGGACAGAGGCATCCAGGCACATTCTGGCTCATCCTCTGGGGACAGAGGGCAGGGAGTTTGCCTTATTAGCAGATCTGTATTAAAGCTGTTTCCTGCCTATAATAATCCTCTCTGGCATCTATGGGATGGAGGAAAGTCATGCAGAGTCAAGAGGCTTGTGAAAAATTATCTCCCAAAACTTGTGTTTTTATCATGATAAAAATAAATAAAATTTACTATTTTATGCACTCTTTTCATTGGTGTTAATTACCTCACTCATGTTCTGCAACTGTTCATTTCCTCAACTACAGAATTATTTTAATAGACTACCAGTTTGGATTTTCCAGTGTTTTATGGAGATTTCTCCTCATCCTTGTGCTCACCACTGGGACTGGCCTTTTGTTACCTTTTCCAGGCAAACCGCAGCACCTGGCCTTGTCATCTTAGGACAAGTTGCGAAATTTCTCTTTTGCCATACTCTGGAATCTTTTGCATGTCATAGGAATTCTGGGCTCCAGTCTGTTAGTGCAGACTCACAAAATCACCTGAGCAGTATCTGACCTTTCCATGTTTTCTGAAAATCCAATTGTCTTCCCATTACGAAGTTTTATAATACTTTTTTTTCCTGAACAATTTGCTATGTCCTCTACATTTGAAGAATGCTTATTGTTGAATCTTGACTGATAGGCCACAGATTGCTCAATGTTTTTATTCATTTTTTTCTCTAAGAACCAACTTTTGTTTTGTTGGTCAGATGTGTTTATTTTCTAGTTTCATCTACTTTTACTCTTTCCTTACTTCTGGTTTCTTTTTTAAATTACATGCTTGAGTTGCAGGCTTTGTTTTGTTTTTAAACCTTCTTTATTTTCTAATGTATATATTAAAAGCTACATTTTCTCTAAGAACCCTGCATTCCTTCAAGATTTTGGTCATTTATTTTTGGCTTGTCTGTCTGTCTGTCTGTCTCTTTTGGTACAAGGAATCAAACTCAGGACTTCGTGCTTGCCAGGCAGGAGCTGTGCCACTGAGCTATATCCCTGGCCCCACTGCTTTCTAAATAGGCTCTACTTCACTTTTAGATTATTCTTTATTGGGTCACTATATAATTTTTTTAATATAAAAATAAATTTACCAGACGTGGTGGTGCATACCTGTAATCTCAGGAGGATGAGGCAGAAGGATTACCACAAGTTCAAGGTCAGCCTGAGCTACACAAAAAAGTATTTCTCATTATTAAACCAAAAGGACTTATACTTGTCACAGGAATACCCAGCTGCCCAGGTTTATTGTGACACAACATACAACAGCGAAGACATGGAACCAGCCTAGGGGCTGGTTTGAACAGAAAATGTAAATACACAGATAAGCATGAAAGTATAAGCCAGTTTATATAATCATTTCTTCATAGATAACTAATGCTAATATTTAAGTATACGTAATATACTTATAGGTTTCATTTTTTCCACATTTTTAGTAGTGCATGTTATACAGATCAGTAGGTCTAATTTTTGCAGACTTGTATTTGCTTATAGTATGCTTTGTTTCCTCCCCATCTTGCTTCGCATGTTTTGTTGGGCTTCAACGTGTATCATGTATTTTGACTATAATCTGCCCTTATGCTCCTGAGCTTCTTCCTTTTTCCTCACGCCTTGTCTAGTAATCCTCTCCCTCCTACTTCCTTGTCATCTTTTTCAATTCTGCATGTTAGACAGAACATGCAACATTTGTCTGATCCTAGCTTATTTTGCTTAGCATGATCCATCTATTTTTCTACAAATGGCAAAACTTCTTTCTTTCTTTCTTTCTTTCTTTCTTTCTTTCTTTCTTTCTTTCTTTCTTTCTTTCTTTCTTTCTTTCTTTCTTTCTTTCTTTCTTTCTTTTGGTGGTACCGGGGATTGAACTCAGGACCCTGCACTTGCCAGGCAAGCACTTATTCTATTGAGTTATTTCCCTGGCCCTACTTCATGGTTTATGACTAAATAATACTCAACAACACACATCTCACACATACCACATTTTCTTTGTCTGTTCATCTATTGATGAGTCCCTAGGCTGGTTCCATGTCTTCGCTGTTGTATGTTGTGTCACAATAAACCTGGGAAGCTGCTGGGTATTCCTGTGACAAGTATAAGTCCTTTGGGTCTGCACCAAAGAATAGTATAGCTTGCACAAATGATAATTCCTTTTTTTTTCTTTTTTTTTTTTGCAAAACTGGGGATTGAACTCAGGCCCTTGCATTTGCAAGGGAAGCACTTATTCTACTGAGCTATCTCCCGAGCCCTAGTATTTCCATTTTTAGTTTTGTGACAGTGTCACTATATAATTCATCACCTGAATTGGGATTATATATAGTCAGGAAATAGGTGAGCCAGGACTGTCTTGGGGGAGCTAGAAAGAATGGCAATCCCCCATTTTTATGATACTCTGGATTGAACCCAGGGCCTTTACTCTAAGCTGCATTTCCAGCCCTTCTTTTACTTTGACACAAGGTCTCTCACCTAGGGAGATTTGAACTTGTGATTTTCCTATTTCAGCTTCCCAGAGTTCTACAATTATAGGAATGCACACCATGTCTGGCATAACCCTGTCTTTAGCAAAAGTTATTAAGAAGGAAATTTTAGGGACTGGAGGTATAGCTAATTAGTCAAGCCCTTGCCTAGCGTGCCTGAAGCTCTGATTCAGTTCCCAATAGAACCAAATAAATAAATAAATTCAGGTAGAATTTTGTTATAAATATCAATATATTGAATTCTTATTTTAAAAATGTAGCCTTTTTGAGTTTACACTGCTGAGGATTAAACCCAGGGTTACATGCATACTATAGCAAATGCTCTCCCAATCAGTTATACCCTAAACCCCTTTTATATTAAAATTTTTATTTATTTATTTAGTCTTTTTGAGACAGGGTCTCACTATGCAATTCAGGCTGGCCTTAAGCTCATTTTGTAGCTCAGGCTGGTCTCGAACTCACAACAATCCTCCTGCCTCAGCCTCCCAAGTGCTGGGATTATAGGCATGCGCCACCACACCTGGCTATTAAAATTTTGAGATAGAGTGTCACTGGGTTACCCAGACTGGTCTCAAACTTATTCTCCTGCCTTGGCTCTGGAGTAGCCTGGATGATAGGCATTTGTCACTGCACCTGGTGCCTATGTGGATTTTACTTTTTGAATTCTATTGAGTATTTTGTCTTTGTTTTTCAATATAAAAGCTCATTAGTTTTTGTGAATATTGCAAATGTTTTTGTACTGAGTACACTTACATCTTGGTATCTTTTGGATGGAGTTTAATTTCTTGTGTAATTATCTTTGTCTACTTAATACATTAGTTTCTAAGAAAGCTAGAAGATTGTCCTGTTTTCCTAAACATGAAGTCGACACTCAGTGAATACACACAAGATGTTATAGATTGTACAATCAGTTAGGTTGTAGAATCAAGAGGCTTTGGGGGTTCCAGGTCAACATTTCTGACTGGCACTTTTGACATTGGGGCTGCCTGGTGTGGGATGATTATCTGCCACTAACACTTACACATTTTTCAGTAGCCCTGGCCTCAAGCCACTGGGTGCTTTGTAGAAGCACCTGCCATTCCCAGTTGTGAAAAAAGTGTCTCCTAGAGGAAAAAAGGATCCATGTTTTGAGAGTGGTTTCATAAAACCTGTGCTTTACCATATACTTTCTATGACTATTAAGTGATTAAATGTTTCAGAAATTCCTACATGTACTGTATCTTTCTTTTGTGTCAACTTAAGGTCTCTGAAAACAGTATCTTAAGTGAGAGGCAACTGATTATTTAAAAATTGAATAAAGCCCAGGAGTGAAGCTCAGTGGTATGGTACTTGCCTAATATGTACATGAGTGTAGGTTCAATACCGAGCATAGAAAAAAAAAAAGAAAAAGTAGACTGACATCTGGATCCTGTGTTGATGAGCCAAAGCTCCTAATCCTACATATGGTAACTACAACCCCATGCATCTAAAAACTGATGGAAGGAAACAACCACCATCAGAAGTGGGCCCTGAGAACATCTGATTTCTGAGACCTGGGAGACTTTCGTATGGCATCATTTCTCCAGAACTCTTTTAGTATGTCAAAGGTACAGAAGTTGGATCTGCAGCAGGAAGACAGTAAATGTGAATTTACTATGCAAATCTGAATTGTATAGAGAGAGTGGTTCTCATGCAGTTGCTATGACTAATATATAAAGAAAAACACCTCAGGGACACATTCCACACAGATCTGATTTCTGGTTCTGGGAACTTCTAGTGCTGCTAAATGGATTCAGAAGGAATGTGTTCCATTCTTTCTAGAACTTCATTATTCTTATTTGGAATAAAGCTGACTGTTTGGTTTGGGGTTTTTGCAAGGAGAAAAATACAATATAGAACACATTTTATAAGATTATTTTATAATCACCCAAAGAATCATATACAAAGAATGCAGGGTATCTGCCACACCCTGAAGACCAAAGAATTCAGCTGAGGTCCTGGATCCTAATATCCAGCCTCAGTCCAGCTGAAAGCCTAAAGCCCATAAGAATGCATCCCACGAATCCAACGAGAGGCCTAGAGCCCATGACAAAGTCTCATGCAGACCTGCCTCATGGCTCTGTGCTGGAAAGTGGTGGAAACTAGAAAATCTGTGCCAGTGGGCTGAAGGATCTGTGCTAGCAGGCTGAGGGATCTGCACTGGACTGAGGAGGCAACTCTCAAGGTAAGAACCAAAACTCCTCTGAGAAGTACCTTTGGCACCCTCAGCAGCAGTGAGATCCTGAGCTCCTCCTGAGACAAGAGCTGCAATCTCATCAGGAAAGCTTCTCTAGGAGATTGAGCTGTGCACACCCTTCCCTCCAGAGCCAGAAAGTGAAGCTCGAGATGAAGACTAGCGCTCCCCCAAAGTGAACTGAAGCCATTGCCAGTGAGAATGAGGTCCCGAGCTCCTCCTCCTCAGAGAACCGCCAAGTTCATCAGGAAAGGTCCTCCAGCAGAATATCCCCCAAGAATCAGCAGTTTCTTCCCAACAGCTTCCATAACAGCCTCTTAACAGTTTCTCCAGTTCTCCCTTTTACGTTGCTGGCAACAACCATCAAGTGGGCCTCTTACACCCAGTATCACACTAGTTCAGTTCAATTGGGTGTAAGAAGTAGACCACCAGTTAGCAATCCACTACACTGACATAGTTTATGATATGAACACACTGAACAACTCAATGATATCCACAAAACATACAATCAGTTTTATACTACTTAATTAAAACATTTATCTAAAAATATTTATCTAAAACAAATCCGTTTGAGTAAGGCAAATACCCTAGCCTTCCACTATTGAATGGTCAGAGTCATGCCGCTTGCAGTTTGTCTTATTTTGTAACTGGCACTTGGCTCAATATCAAGTATAGGTTAGGGGTACTGTTCATCTTTTGCTTTGTCACAAGGGATTTTTGCTTTATTTTAAATTTCCTATTTAAAAAAGACACTAGATTATTTTTAGCAACTTCGTGTGGATAGCAACTGAAAGACCACCAGAGCTGATTTTAAATAGCACCACTGAAACAGCCACAGCAAAATGCATGGCGGAAGAAGTCTCAGTGCTTCTGCTTAACCTACAAAAGGCGAAGATAAGTACTCATTTTCCTTAACACATCAAGTACCTAATTTCACGATGGCCGAGGACAATGACGCTCAGTGTCCGTGTCTCAGCAATGTAATTTCTAGCCTTTTTATTTCTGCTGGTAAGGGACATCTTTTAACTTGTGCGACTCTAAGGAGTCCCCACGCCCTTGAAGTGGCAGAGACTGCAGAGTTAAACTCTGCTGGGGTCTGGGTCGACAGTGGTCCCCGGGTCACGCCCAGGGCCAAGGGCCGGACCAGGTCCTGGGTAGGGGTGACTCCGGCCTTGGTTTCTCGCCCGCACAAGGCGCGCCTCGCCCGCAGTCCGCACGCGCTCAGCCGGCCCGGGCCACTCCAGCTCGGCGGGGACGGCGACCGGGCGCGGGCGGGCGGGGCCGGGCGCGGGTCCGAGCGGAGGCCCGCGGAGCATGTGACCGCGCGGGGCCGGGCGCGCAGTGCCGCGCGCTGGCGGCGGCGGGGAGCGCAATGGAGGCCGCGGGCGCCTGAGGGGCGGGAGCGCTGGCGCGGCGGAGCTCGCGGGCTGCAAGCTGCGCCGGGACCGCGGCGCTGCCGGGGACCGCAGGTGAGCGCCTCTCGGTGCGGCCGGGGCCAGACAAAGGGGCGCCGGGGCGCCCGCTGCGCTCGCGCCCCTCCGGCGGCCCTCGTGGCTTCCGCCTGGCGACCTTGGCCGGCG
Organism: Ctenomys sociabilis; assembly: GCA_004027165.1. Lineage (NCBI taxonomy): Eukaryota > Metazoa > Chordata > Mammalia > Rodentia > Ctenomyidae > Ctenomys > Ctenomys sociabilis. Next base: position 32,023 of record PVKA01017226.1, read on the forward strand.
AGGGCTCGCGCGCGCGGGCGGTCGGGCGGGCGGGGCGCGGCCCCGGACCCCGGGGCAGCTGGCGGCCGCTGCGCCCCGAACTTGGCGCGAGCGTGGGACTCCGCTCGCGCCGCCGCCCGCGCGTCCTGGTGCCCGGCCGGCCTCTGCCCGGAGCCGCCGCGCTTTGTTTAACCTCTGCGCAGCCGCTCCGCACCAACTCCTGCGGCCCCGACGCCGACGAGACACCGGTTTGGGGGCCGAGGCGAGACAAAGGTCCCCCCCGTTTACCGAGGGCTGGAGCCCGGGAGCGCTCGCCGCGGGGCGCGAGGTGCGCTCGCCTCACTGGGCTCGCAGCTGCGACCGTCCCGGCGCCGCAGCCCGCCTTCCTCGCCGAGCTCGGGGCGCCAGGTCGGACCGCGCGACCCCCGGACACGGTGGGTGGGTGATGGCTTTAAAAGCAAATATGATTACCAGCAAGCTGCAGGACAGACGCGCGCATTTCCTAGGAGACGTTCTCGGAATAGAAGCTTCCGAATCATTTTGTGAATTGTGGATTTGAAGAGAGAATGTGTATTTGAAGGCACATTATTCCGTGGAGGGGAAAGGGAGAGAAAAACCTAGTAGCTACGACCATATGTTGTGCAATTTTAATATGGGTGTGCGAATAATGACCGGGACACTGATCGGGTGTAGTGGGTTGTGTGCGTTGGGGGTAGCGGTGGCGGAGAGGGAGTGGTTGGAATACAAAGGATATCTTAATTTTAGTGAAAGGTTCTTAATAAATATCCTGGGGCGGATTTTCAGTTCATTAAGTTGTCAGGGAAATCTGTGTGCCCCTCTGGAAATTACCTTAGAGCGGTGGTAAAATGGCTTACGGTTATTTGGCATTGTTTGCGACTCAGGCATCATCGGAATACAGCAGTCAATTTGAAGTCATGTTTTAAAAGTCAACAAAGAGAAGACGTGTTCTCTGCTCCCTCCTTTATTTCATTCTTCGAGAAAAGAATCCAGTTCAGTATATTTAAAAGAAAATTGCCTGTAAGGAAAACAAATGTCAACCCGCGCCCTCCCCCTCCCCCCTTAAGAAACATTTTGAAGTACCTTACATAGGCTGTGTGATTGCATTGTGTTCCTTTACTCAGACAGATGAAGGAAAAATCATGCACTTGATTGCTTTCTTCTGCTATTGATTATTTAAAATGCATATTGTTTGGAAGCTTATGTTTACAGTCACTTCCAACAAATTGAGAAACTTTGACTCGGGAATTTGCAGTAGCTGTAGAGCACTGCGTGTGGAATCAGGCAGACAATTATACTCATTATACTCAGGCTGTTGGTCGTAGAAACAAAAGCTACTAGACAGTCTTTCATAATTGTAATGATGTAAGACATTAGCGCTAGCTGAAGAAGCTGTATTTTACAATGTCTTCTTCTACAATTTGGGAGCAATTAATTGAAATTGATATGAAATTCTTCCAAGCAAGGGATAGCCTGTAGTCGTTTTTTATGTGGGCCAGATTTCTCATGTGGCACAGAGCAGGTGCTAGGTAAACAGCAGTAAAAATAATAGACTGAAGAGAAGAAAATGCAGATACATACAATATGCATACAGGTGGCTCAGTTTTGCTTTTTGGATAATGAATATTGATGGAGGCCCTACTGTGTGCTAAGAACTGGGCCAAGTGTTTCCACACACAATTCCCCAAAACCTGTGCCCTCGCTCTTTTGATCCTAGTTGATGTTTCTTTCACATGGGCTTCTAGGAAGCATCCTCCCAGTAAGGAGGAGGACAGTGGGACATTTCACTTGTTACATGCATTTATACTTTCTCTCAATGGCTGGCAGGGAGGCAGGGCAGATACTATCATTCCCATTTTGTAGGTGAGGAAATCCAGACACAGGGGGATTAAATGACTTACCAGCTCCACACCACTACACAGTGATGCCACAGACAGAAGCTGGCTCTCTCGCCTGCTGCTTTCGCCTCTGGATCAGTTTTCTCCAAGATAAGGCTGCAACCCCAGAAAGTCACACTCCAAATAGAATTCATGAAAAGGCTACCTTTTGACTTCTATACAAGGGACAGGACCATTGTATTTGATCCCCAAGTACTAGCAGAACTGGGTAAGTGGGTAAGTTCTGGTGGCTTTGAGAGTTACTACCCTATGTCCTTGGTGATTTGATCCAAGGATGTCTCCTCATCTTTAAAATGGAAGCAGTAATAGTACTTCCAAGATTTTTGTGAGGATCAAGTGAAATACGTGTGTATGTCCTATCAGCTCATTTTTATTTCCATTATAATATGAAGCAGTGGTTTTAAGTTGCTATTTTAGAGACACAGTAAGAGATGCATTTTACAATGTCACTGCACATACAAATGCACACATATAGTTTTTAAAAAATTATGAAGTAATGCTTAAGTTTCTTATGTACAGTGCAACTTTATGTTTTTATTCTATTTTGTTTTTTAAAGGTGCTAGTTAGATCTACTGAACGACTTCACATTCCTTTCCAGGCAGGACCTATAGTTTAAAAGCCATTACTACACAGAACAATCAGGGGAAGCACACTGAAGAAAACTCTGATGTTGAATCTTGAGGGTTTTCCTGTGCATGGTTTACAACATCAGTTGAGATTTGAATATTAAATTACACATAAAAATCCTAGCTCAATACTAGAGTGGTTACCTACCACACGCAAGGCCCTGGGTTCAATCCCCAATATGAAAAACAAAAAGCCTCAACCACAGCAACAAAAAATATTCTTAAGCACTTCTGTGTAGTGATCATTGATCAAGTCTCAAGGTCGAGGTCCTGGAGGAAGCAGTCTATTTACGCGCATCTCTAACTCTATTCCCAGACCGCACTGCCAGGAAGCCTTGTGTTTCCATTTGATAACTGAAATGACACCAGGAGGCTTTTGGAACTTGCGCGACTTCGTGAGGGGGGAGTGAGGATTCACATGGAGCCCGACTTGTGCACTCCCTTAAGCCCTACCTCTCTTCTGTATCCCCTTGCAGCAGTTTTTGAAGATATTTCATGTCTTCTCTAGCACTGATTTGAGTGGACAGGACTGAGAATTTACACGCAACCCACCCCAGTATGGCATACCCATCCTTTTTGGGTGGACTCATTGAAGTCAGTTTTCAACATAGTAAATAGAGAAGCTTACTAAGCAGAATGTTCCTGGCTTTAGCTGGTCTCTGAGATAAATATTTTATAGTAGCTTCCTGGGTTTTTGTGAGTCAGTTAATTGGTCACTTTTATTGAGCAGTCAGAGATTTAATAAGTCTTGAGACAAGACACAAAATAGCTGTGTGACTGTTGAGACTTCGTTAGGAATGTATGTTGGCTGTTAAGGTTCAGAGTGGGAACGTAAGAGCTGCAAAGGCTCCTTTATAATGTACTGATTGGTCTCAGAGTCACAAGGCAATGAAGTCTTTATTTTATAAAGCGTTTGTAACTACCACCAGCTATCCATTAGCACACATGCACGTTCACATGTGTGTGTGTGTGTGTGTGTGTGTGTACAGAAGGTTCTTTACTGATGTTTCTTATGTTTGCAGTAGTAGTTTAGTATTTTGGTATTGCTGGGGCTTTCCTCCTCTTAAAAAATTTTGTTAGGAAGGATTAGCGTTTTAAAGAAAATATATTTTAAGAATACTATATAAGATTCACAGATATTTTAAATGACAATGGAAAGGCAAATTTCACTGTGTAATAACTTATAGATTCACTCAGACTTGCATTATTTCTTTCCACAGGTAGGTGTGAGCCACAAATAAGATGATGACAAGTACATAAAGCTCTATAAATTGCTAGGGGGCTGGGGGGATAGCTCAGTGGCATAAGCACCTGCCCAGCAAGTGCAACATCCTAAGTTTGACATCCAGTGCCAAAAGGCAAAAAAAAAAAAACAAACAGTGAAGTTTTAACAGCCAGCCAGATAGCTCAGCAGACTAAAGCGCCTTAGGCCAGAGGTCTATCCGAGGCACCGAAAGCTGTGCCAGCCCCACCCCGTGGGTGTGATGAGATGGTGACTGAGACAGGTGTGGTGGCACACACCTGTAATCCCAGCTCTTGGGAAGCTGAAAACAGGAAGATCACCATGAGTCCAGTCTAGGTAGCGAGACCCTGTAGACCCTGTACTAAATAAATTTAAAAAGAGAGAGATCTATAAATTGCTTGGGTAGCTCTCCATGCATAGAGTTTTAAATTATTATTATTTTTTTTATTTTTTTAATTTTGGGGATGAAACCCAGGGCCTTTGTTCTAAGCTGCCGCCTCAACCCTTTTTTAATATTTTGAGACAGGGTCTCTCTAAGTCACTACGTTTCCCAGGCTGGTCTCAAACTTGTGACCCTCCTACCTCAGCCTCTGAGTGCTGGGAACACAGACGTGTACTACGATGCTCCTCTTACACTTTGAGCCACATATTTAAGGTGTATTTGCCGAACTCAATCCATGTTTTCAAAGCTGGTAACTTAAAATCAGAATTTTTGTAGATTATGATAATATGTTAGATGAAGACTCATTTTTCATGAGGTATGTGGGTTGACAATACAGCTATTTCTGTTGGTCATCATTTTCTAGTAAGATTTGAGTAAGTGACTGTAGATATAGTTACATTCATTGTTGAACATCAGATTTCACCTTTTACCCTTAAAAAATGTTTTTCACCTAATGAAACCAAATCCTACTGTAGTAATTCAGTGTTTTATGCCTATCTTATTGCCTTATTCCTTTTGTAATGCTTGATCCTTAATGCATTGCTTCGGTTTTTGTAATCATCACTGAATGTTCTAGGTATAGAGTGGCCATTATCGCTGTATTTTTTATGTTTAGGCAGATAGAAGCAAGGTTATCATGATATTTTGTTACTTTTATCCCTTTGATACAGAAATTCTTAGAAGTAAAATAATTTTGGATATTTATTTGTCTTAGTGGCTTTGAGGCAGATGGATACAAACATTCTAGGTTTCTATGTATGATTTCCACACATATTTGAGAAGTATATGATTTTGTAGACTTTAAATCCGTAGGGAAAAAAAATGACCTGAAGTAACTTTGTGAAAAGAAAGTAAGCAAAAACTTTAAGTGGTGTTTTATACTTGTGTTTCAGCATTGAAGTTGCATATTAGCAGGTCCCTTGAAGAAGCCAGGTAGGCTGACCATAAATATAAGCTTTTGGACTCTAGCAGCTCCGCAAGTGGAAAGGCAAAACCGTTGAAAATGCTACATAGGAAAAGCAGAAAGACTTTCAAACATTTAAGAGTCTTCCAAATATTTGTGTTACTTATCAAATGGCATGCCTTGAGAGTTAAGCAGAAATTTTAATAAAGTTGCTTCTGAAGCTGTTGCTACATTATTAAGTGTGTGAGGAAAAGACACAGAAACTGCAGAAGTCAGTCTGCAGCTTACTAGAGACAGGTTGTTAAAATGGAATTTAAGAGCAGGGAGCAGCTTCTGTGAGAGATCAGTCCAAGTTACAAGGAGGAAAGACAACTTGCTCATATGGTGTTGTGCTGGGGAAGCTGAGGACAGCCCACCTGCAGGCCGCTGGCCTCACCCTCTCGCCTGGGAGAGGGGTCACCTGGCACTGAGGAGACGGGACAGGGTGGGCTGGACAGGGCTACCTGAAAACTTGACTGTTATTCAAGCCCAGAGCCCCAGGATTCAACAAATCATCTGTGGAAATTCTGTGTATAGTTGTGAGCCTAATGGTTTCCTCATTTGGGAGAAGTGAAAAAGAAGACCACACTCCAAAGATGATTGTATTTGGAAGAAACAATACTACTTACTCCACATCTCACCGCTGGAGGCTCTTATGTCCAAAGCCATTGAGGTCCAACTGATGTTCTTAGTTCTGAGACACCTGTGGTGGGATTGTTAGGGACACTACTGGTGAATTCCAGAGGCCCTGAATCATTGTTGCTTTCAGAATTTTCTTCATTTTTCAAAACAAAAAGTTAATATTGATTAATTCCCAACTTTGTGAGTATTTTAATTAAATTTATAAAATTTATTTTTAGTTGATACGTAAATACATAGCAGTTGTACATATTTATGGAGTACCATGTGAAGTGTTGGTAGCATACACTGTGTAATAGTGTCAGGGTAAGCACTTGTTCTCCTCTGGAAAGTTCTTTATATGTCTTGTGTTCTTCTCTCCCGAGTATCACGGTGACAGACACAGTGAGTTTTCCTGTCTTTCCTTACAATGTCACTGCCCACGCATGCTTGTGTTGGGTTAAGTATGTTCTACGGTTAATGAGGTCAGGGTCACAGGTTCAATTCCTGGGAAGGCTGGTTTAGCTTTGCTTTGTTGTGCGATCTCATATTGTACTCTTAACCCAGACCAGCCATCTGGCAAAGGCAGATCTCAAAGGGATAATAAGCAAGACTGTGTGGGAGGAGCAGTGGGAATCTTTCTTAGTAGATTTTGAGTACTTAGAGAAATGATTCCAAATCGGCTGCAAATGTGTGTTTCCTAGCATTCTCATAATATATGGGAGATAACATGGTTTTATCAATTAATGGGTCATTTCTCTTGAACTCTCATTTTACCAGTTATTTTTTCTACTTACAATTTTTTAGGATGCAGCACTCATTTGGGCCTTACCTATTGTCCTGGATGGTCTTAACCTCTCGGTTTGTAGGACAGTGACCATGGTAGTGAGAATGGGGTCAGGCTGAGTAGCAATCAAACCACATTACAGATCTAATTCCACTTGCTAAAAAGTAAAAGGTTAAAAAAATGGAGAGTGAGAAAACATATTTTGAATGAGAATACATAGACTGAGGATTTCTGGGGAAACATTTCATAGTTTTTCTAAGTATACCTTGATTTGCAAAAATCTGCTGTTTTCTTTATTAATTAAAAAAAAAACAACACTTCTAGTGGCAAGAAATGTATCAAAGATGTAGACCTGTGCTATCCTGTTGGTCCCATGTGTCTAGTCCAAATTGAGATACGCTGTCAACTTGAAATATGCTGGATTTGAAACAGTTGGATGAGAAAAGGATGTAAAATGTGTCATGAATAATTTTTAATGCTAATTACATGTTAGAATAACATTTGGCCATGATGAATTGAATAAACTACTCTTATAATTGGTTTTACCTGTTTCTTTTTATGTTTTTAGTGTCTACTAGAAAATTTCATTTGCATGTGCGGCTCACATTACTTCTGTGAGGCATCTCTGATCTAGAGCAGACTGTCATTTAACTGATGAGAAGCCTGGGGTTCAGAGGTTAAGTAACTGAGCTGAGTTTTCCATTGCCTGTAACTCTTCCTGCTAATAGGATAAGGGCTCAGGAAAACAGGAACGCTGAACCACCTGAGGACCATTTAGGACTCGCAGGTGTCCTTTGTGGCAAGGTCTGAGGCACTGCCCACTGGACGTTATGCCAGATGGATGGATGTATATGTGTATGTATACATACATTGTGTGAGTTGTTACATGGGATAGGAGTGCTTTGTTTTATTATGCTGCTATTTAGGTTGCTTTATCTTCTTACATAGATCAGAAGCCCTACAGCCTTATTTATTTCTTGGAAAAGCATGTGAAAGTATCGGACATTACCAGTTGTAAGTCAGGGATAGATAGATATGGTACACATTTGAGTGGGTGCTTACATAGGCTTACTATATGTCTTACTATAAAGGGTGTATTTCCTATTAACAGAAAATTGCAGTTAGTAGTGAGCGAGCCCTAAAGGATAGAGTACCAGCACAGTGGGCTGAATCACATCTGGAAGGAGGAGTGGCAAAGAGAGTGAGGTGGGAGTGTCTCTCATTTTTCAAGTGGTGGAACCAGAGTTGGCTGGTGCAAAGCCATAGCTCCTGGGTGTGGGCTTCCTGTCACTTTGGTGAAAGTGATGACCCTTAATTGGCAAAGAGGAGGAGGAGAAAAACCTTATGACTGAATTTGCTTTCGGTAATGTCTAATTGAAATTTTTCCCCACTTAACCAACATAAGCAGCTCATATGCAGCTGTGATGGTTAGTACTTTGGAAGTATTTCCTGTGTGCAGCTGCAGATCTAGTCTTTCTTTGTGGTTCATGCAGAGCTCTAAGGGACTATTAATTTGTTATCAGTGGCCCAGTGACAATGAGTGAACAGTTTGGCTAGGAGCTCTGACACTTCATTTAACATTATAATCCAGACTAACCACTAATGTTCATGAACTTATCCATTTAGAAGGGGCAATGTGGAAACTGCAAGATGGTATGTGATTACTTCCAGACAGTAGTATATAAAAATGTTTTGTCTTTTTTTTTTTTACTTGTACTGGGGATCGAACTCAAGACCCCACACTTGCCAGGCAGGTACTTATGCCACTGAGCCATCTCCCTGGTCCTTAAAAATGTGTGCATCTTATTTTTCTATGTTTCTTGTTTATTACAAATGACCATGGTTGATCTTACGAACAGAGAAAGCCAGGCAGCAGGCTCTGAGCAGTTACCTTGAATGGGCAAAGCAAGATATCCATGGCCTGTGTCAGGAAGGATAGTGACAAGTTCCACGTCTGCCTGTAGCCCATGCAGTCAAGTCATTGTAAACCCATTTTATCTCATGTGAACACCCTGTGCTTGGCACTGTGGGCCTGGGAAGAAAAGAACCCAGATGAAGGCTAGGTCTCCAAGTTAGCGTGACAATGAATATGATGGTAGTAGACGTTGGCCCACAGTGTTTATAACTTTTGTTGTAGTTTCTAAGTTGAGAAAAAAAAGTAGTATTTTTATGTAGCTGTAGAAAAAAATTGGCAGTGCTTCCCAGTTGATAAGCTGATTTCATAAGCTGTCATGTTTGATGACAGATTCCCTTCGGAGCAACACATTTTCCTCCTTTGGTCATTGGAGCAGGCAATTAGGATGCTGAGAGTCTTGTTTGTTAACAAGTAGCGTGTTGAACAGGGAAAGGTAGCACACGTCCCCTCTGATCCCTGCTCTTCGCCTGCCCCAGCCGATTATGCTAGGCATTGTAGTGTTGCTAGTGGATAGACAAATTAGAGAAGGAGGATGAGGCAGAATATAAGGTGCAGTGCAGTAGCAGGAGGCCGAGGGAGAAGGAGCGATTGTTTCAGTGAGGGTAGAATGGAAAAGGCAGGAGGAAGCTCGTGGAAGAAGTGGTCTTTGAGCTAGATCTTAGAGAAGGAGTAGAAATGTAAGCGATGAAAAGGACATAGAGGGGGATTCCTGAGGCTGGGAGCAGAATGAGAGATACAGGAAGGGAGGAAGCTGTGCTCCAGCCAGGTGGTACGGGCTTTCGGCCTGGAGGCAGGACTAGCAAAGCGGGTTAAGAAAACTTCAGAGAGGGCCGGCCAGATAGCTCAGTGGATTAAAGCGCCTGCAAGCAGGTGCAGGGGCTGGGAGTTCGATCCGCCAAATGAGACTGGGTGTGGTGGCGTGCACCTGTAATCCCAGCTCTTGGGAGGCTATAGACAGATGGATCACTAGGAGTCTGATCTAGTAGTGAGACCCTGAACACCCTATAGACCATTCCCTAAAACACACACACACACACACACACACACACACACACACACACACTAAAGATAACAGAGAGATACCCCTCACCCCTCTGGCCTCATGGGTCATGGCAAGAAAGCAAGAAGCAGGCCCTCACCAGACACCAACCCTGTCAGCACCTTGATCTTGGACTCCCCGGCCTCTGGAACAGCAAAGAATGAATTCATGTTGCTTATAAGCCACCTAAGCCTATCGACTCTTGAACACATTAAGACATTTCTAGGAAGTGGGGAGCTATCAAGAGAGACAAGATCGTATCTACTTCAGAAAGATGGCTGGGAGTTAAAAGGTCTAGTTCTCAGGCCATGGTTGTCTCTAATTAGTCTAGTGACCTTGGACGGCAGGCCTCAGATATCTCATATGGAAGGTAAATGGGTGAGGCAAAGGTGGCAGTAGTTCCCCAGTCTCTTCTGGGCCAGTGCTGTCCTGGGAAGTGGAATGCAGCACCTGTAATCCCAGCTCTTGGGAATTGACATTCTGGGGAGAGAGATAAGATGTGGACAGTAATAAATTACCTGTGTATAATCTGTGTATATAGTATACTGTCAGGCGGTGACATGTGCTAGAAGGAAAGTGAAGCTGGGTGAGTGGGTGAAAAGGTAGTGCTGTTCCTGGGGAGTAGCTCAGAGAGGCCTGAATGAAATGGAAGAAGCCACAGAGATCCTTGGCATCTCTTTCAGCTCTAAAATCATGAGTTTAATTAAGTGAAAAGCTATGGGAGTTCAATCTCCTCAACACTGATTAAAATCCATTTCCAAATAGGTGTTGTTCTTACAGGTTTGATTAGTATGGTCCTCGATGGCCAGAGTCTTTAAGCGCTCTGTCTTCTAAATAGCTCAACCGAGTACGGCATCATCTCATTTCAGAAAACAGTGTTCCTCAGCCTCATGAAAAAATGCCACTCATGTTGGGAATTTGCATCCTTCCTATTCTTCTTAATATATTGTTCACCTTAAACCTTGAGGCTCATGGAGGGAAATTGCTGATAGCTAACCAGCCAGATTTAAGGCAGTTGTTTGATATATTAAATGGCTCATCTGAGTTATTTTAATATAAATTAAAATTAAGTGGGAGCTCTGGGACAGCCTTGTTTTAATTACAGTGGAATGCATCTTAGGAGACCATTCTGCCTGTTATAATCATAACAATGTCATTATGATTTTTTTTTTTTAAAGAATCACTAATAAGCTGGATCTAGCCTAGGGTCCTGTAGTTTGGTTTCTAGATGATTCTTATATAATTAAGTAAAAGGCTGCAGAATGCAAACATTTCTCTTTAGCCCTAACCCATTTTTCTTGGTGATATGAAAGAGTTGAGTAGTAAGGAGCAGAGGGTGCGGTGAAGGGCCAGCAAGATAGCTGAGCAGATTAAAGCGCCTGCTGAGGCAGATGCAAGGACCAGGGTTCGATTCCAGTCATGTGATGCTGGCCCCACCCCTGGGGCACACTGAGACAGTGACTGAAACTGGGCGTGGTGGTGCGCGCCTGTAATCCCAGCACTTAGGAGGCTGAAAACAGGAGAATCACTCAGTCTGATCTGTGTAGTGAGATCTTATAGACCCTGTACTAAATACAAAAAAAAGAAAAAAAAAGAGTGACTTGCTCTGGGCTGGAAGTGTAATTCAGTGGTAGGCTATGTGGTGCAAGGTCATAGGTTTGAACCTCAGTGCCAAAAATAAATAAATAAATACATAGATAAATAAATAAAAAGAGGAGGAGGGGGAGGATGATGATGAAGGAGGAAATTTGACTTGTGTACGAGGCATTAGGTAGGGTGCACTGGCTTTCCCATTGATTCAGGATCACTCACACAGGGTTTTTAATTGATTTCCTACACATTCTGTCTGCAGTGCTGGATAGTAGACTGCTTTTAGAGATAGACTGAGATGTGATCCCTGACCTTATGCTGGCATGGAATCCAGGCTATGTTGTCTTCTTCCTTTGAATGGTAGCTCACAGCCAGTGAAACTGGCCTTGCCTGAATTATTTAATTCCTCTTATCCTTAAAGACACAAGGAGTTGTTACAGAGCTGGACTTTGCTAATTTGGGGCTTGCAGGTACATTTCCATTTCTTCGTTGTGTTGTACTGAAGATGGAAGGCCTCTGGGGTTCAGCCTGCTGTTGTTTAGAATCCCTGCTCTAGAACGCCTCGTCCTGCCAGTCTGTTGCAATGTGATTTATCTTTTTAAAAATCATGTTTATAATTTTTGCATGCATTTACCTTTCCTCTGAGTGGTTTTGTTTTAAATAAAAATTTAAGAGAGAAAGCAAGAAAAGAAAAGAAGGAAGGGAGAAAGACAAGAGAAAGGAAATTCTGTTTGGACTCTGTACTAACAGATCATGTTTATTATATTTGAATTACCAGTATTCTGTGTTTTTCCCTTTTTTTCTATTGTGATAAACTGTGTATTCCATAATGTCATTTTAGCCAGTTTTGAGTGTACAATGCATTGGGGTTAAGTGCATTCTAAATATGAGGGATCATAACCATACTATCTCCAGAACTTCTTCATTGCTTACAGATGGCCATATTCCATACTCATTATTGAATGATTCCCTGTGCCCCCACCCTGGCCTCTGGTAACCTCTATTCTATTTTCTGTCGGATCATATAATATTTATCACTCTGTTTTATTTTGCTTCATATAGTTTGCGCACTTGTCCATATTGCAACATAGACCAGGCCTTTATTGCTTTTTATGAATGAAAATAATACCATTGCGTGTACATAACGCATTTTTAGCCATCCATTCATGTGTTCAGAGATGTCTGGGTCATTTCTATCCTTTGGAGCTGTGAATAATGATGCTGCGAGCATTTATGTACAAGTTCCTGACTCCTGCTCTCTGCTCTTTTGGATACATGCTCAGTAGAACTGATGTGCTTGCTTCAGCACAGATATTCTAGAAATAGAATTGCTACATTATATGGTAATTCTATGTTTAATTTTCTGAGGATCTTCCAAACTATTTTCCATACTAACTGTACCATTTTACATGCTTATCATCAGTGTACCAGGTTTTCAATTTCTCTGCATCTTCACAGACACTTGTTATTTTTTGTCTTTTGATCTTAGCCATCCCAGTGAATGTGAAATGCTATCCCTTTTTTTTTTCGTTTTTGTTTTGGTAGAACCCAGGATTGAACTCAGGCCCTTGCACTTACCAGGGAAGCGCTTTATTCCACTGAGCCATCTCCCCGCCCCCCCATTTTGTTTATTTATTTGTGCTTTTCTAATTCCTAGTGATGTTGAGGATCTTTTTGTGTTTGCTTATTGGCCATTGGTGTATCTTCCTTGGAGAAATATGTTTAAATCCTTTGTTTTTAGATTGGGTGTTTGTTGCTGTTGTTAAATTGTAGAACTTATTCATGCATTCTGGATACCAGTCGCCCATCAGCTAAATGATTTGAAAATATTTCCATTCTTGGTTTGTCTTTTTACTCTCTTGGTAACGTTCACATGTTTTCTTTCTTGTCCAACTTAGTTCTATATGAATGTGAAAAGAGATGACTATTAAGGCACTTGAATTTAGCTTCTCCTAGGCAGTGGTTATATTGCTGCTGTTTGATGAAAGCTTCCAGGGGTGGGTGAGATGAACAAGTGCCTCAGTCCCTGTCTGGACTCAAGCTGCCTGAGAGCTGAGGAGCCGTCCTGCTGGGAAGCCCTGCTGAGCTGTGCTGAGCACTGCTGGGCTTCTGACAGTGCCGCAGGGGGAGGAGCCCAGTCCCTGCTGGGTTTTTCCTCTACGTTGCTTCCCAGAACTTTGTGGAGAGCTTCCATGCTTTGCCTTGCTTTCTTATCTCTGGTTACTTGGATTTAGCACTAATGTCTTGCTTTTTCCCCGTCACATCTCTTGCTATCATCTATTCTGTCCTGGCAGAATCTTGCTGCCCTCCTCAGGGTGTGTTGGTGAGAGAGAGGCTGCCCACCAGGTCTGTGAGAAAGCAGCTGAGATTATTTCTTTTGGGAACTGGATTATGCACCACAATTCCATCTACTATATAATGAAATATTTCTCATTATAAACCTTCCATTTAAAACTGCTATTGTATCCAAGATTCTCCAGAAATTTGTCTTTTTGGCTGAAATTGCCATTATTTGATTACAACCGGAAGTTGCAATAGTGAGCTTGTAGTTTTTTTGTTTTTTCATTTATTTTTATTTTATTAAAATACAAATGTCAATCAGACAGTTTCAACACACCTTAACCATACAGATTCGATGAATTAATACATTGCAAACTGTTTTCATAACGTTTTGGTATTGTACAAGGTGCATACATGATATTATATTTACAGATATTATTTTAGCAGATATCTCTTATCAGTGAATTAAGAGTGTAGTTGCTTACTTATCTTTTTTATAGCTGAATTATATCAAAAATTCAATAATTATTTGCCTAGTGGATGACCATAGTACTAAAAGCCGACATAATATCCTGTCCAACCACCATTAGTGCAGATCTTGCCTCTCATAGAATTATGTAGAAGCACAGGGTTATCTATCCCAACTGTACTGTCTATACACACACATCATGATTTTTTTCTTTCTACAACCCTTCCTTTGTCTACACCTGTCAAAAGTGGGCACTCCATCGACATTCAACTAACTTAGGTGCTTGAACTCGACACCACAATCCAACACAGTCCAGCATTCTGCAACCATAGTGAGTTATTCAAAGAAATTGTCGACCATATCCATTTACAGCTCAGCTTAATATTATGGGCTCATGATGTATACTTCATTTTTATACTTTTCTGCTGGATGGTTAAGACCTAGGTAGATCAAAACTTAT
>PVKA01017227.1:0-46234 GCA_004027165.1 Ctenomys sociabilis
ATAATTCAGCTACATAAATACCTGTAAATATAATATCATGTATGCACCTTGTACAATACAAAAATGTTATGAAAACAGTTTGCAATGTATTATTTCATTGACTCTGTATGGTTATGGTGTTTTGAAACTGTCTGATTGACATTTGTATTTCAATAAAATAAAAATAAATGAAAAAAAAAAGAGTGAAGAGCAGAAATAAATGAAGCGATACAAAAACACATGGCCTCTGTCATGCATGGAAGCCAACAAAAAAGTGACCTGAATATGAAATAGTGGCTAGTAGAAGTAGGGAAAGATAAAGATAAGCAAAGGAGAACAAAGGCAGAGTAGGTTTTACCAATGCATACTGTTCTCCTATGTTGAAATATAAATGTGTATAATTAATACATCTTATCAGACATGACATAACTTGAAAATTAAACAAAGAGGTTGTAAGCCCATCTAATTGTCCCCCTAAAGCCTCATGCAGTCATGGGTACCATGTGAGTGCTGCACCTGCCCTGGGGCAGGTAATCTTCAAGACAACGTAAGGAGCTGAGAGAGGCTGGCTAGCTGCCAGGCTGCTGCCCCTTCCTTTGCACTCTTGCTCTTTGCCTCTGCCATGAGCAGCTGCTCTATGCTGTGTGCCAGTCTGCCTTGGAGCCAGCCGAGTATGGGATGAAACTTTCACTAACTGTGAGCTAAATAAACCTTTCCTTCCTTAATGTTGAGTACTGGGTATTTTGTCCCAGCAATAAGGGAAGAGTAACTGAGACATCCCAGTACTTGGGCATCTAAGGCAGGAGGACCACTACAGCATGAAGGCCAGGCTTATCTATATAGTGAGTTCAAGGCCAACCTGAACTACATAGCAAGACCCCGACCTTAAATAAATAAATAACTGCAAATAAGACCAAGGTAATATACTCACTGTCATGACTTTTGAGTCTTCACACTTATGAAAGCTTGGCATGACTGGATTTCTTTTTCTTGTAATACACTGAGATGATAAAATTTAAGATCTAAGTTTATATAGCTTGAAAAATTAGAGAAAATTCATAAGCACAAAAGCCAGAGCTGCACATGCTGTCTGGATTAATATTCAGAATCATACCTGATGGTAGTAAGATCATCAAGAACATGGCTACTAAACCTCAAGGTCTTCCTTTGCCAGATAATACAGGTGATGAGGTCAGATGACCAAGTGTTACGTCTGAAAGATCAAACCAAAGTTACAGATTCAAGTGCTCAAGACTGTATAAGACATTGCTTCATTCCAAATTCAGAGAGACAAGGCTAAACCAATTTAAATTTCTAACAAAATCCCAAGCATTTCAAATTGATCTTGCCTAATCTCCTCCTATCCTCATTTAAAAGAGTGATGTAATCTCTAAAGAGAACCCTGTACAGCCTTGAAAATAGGCACCGACCTACATTGCTTGAATTTAAGAAAAGCAGTATTAGTAAGGACTGCTTGGGCAGTAGACCTACAATTATTTTTACTTCCCCCCTGTCAAGGGACCTGTGCTTAGTTACCTGCACCTGGACCCTCACAGGTAAGAGAATCAGTAAAGGAACATGGGTATGTAGAATTATTTATGTCTGCCAATATCCAGTTCCAGAAACAGAACATTTCTAGCTACTGGGCCACTGTATCTTTCATCTTCATTTTGGTGTTATATAGTGTACTTTATTTCTTTTATATGCTTCAGTAATTATACATGTTGTTATGGTAAAAGTTAGAGTAACTACTCATTTTGGCAGGCTAATGAGGTGCAGGAACACAAAACACTAGATGTACAGGATCTCATGGAGAATTCTAGTGTCATACTTGTTTTTGTAATAAACCAAATCGTGGACCTCCAAAAGCACGCTGCTACTAACAATAAAACCTCTCACAGCAAGAGACAAGTACGTTCACTCTTACTTTTCAACATTGTTAGTCACCGCTGCTATAAAGAAAGTGCTTGGAGTTGTTTTGGAGGCAGAAAAACGAATTGATACCTAAGAAATGCACCAAAACCTGATGTGAGTCGACAAAAATAAAGCACCAAAGCCTCAAATCTGTATGAGTCATTGCCATCTTGTAGAGGTTATAGCAACCTATTCTGCTGTCAGCATTTACACAACCTTTTTTGCCTCACTAATTTCCTTGGGTGTTGGCACCGTTTCCAGCTAGTACCTTCTCCAAGTTGCCTTATGCCACATGAGTACTTTAAGTTAGAAACATTGTTCAGATATTGCATTTTTCAACTTTATAATTGCCTGCCAGAGGCCTAATTTTCCATTTTAGTTTACAGTATCAGGACTGCACCCCAGGCCTTCTCACGGACCTAAGTATGCAATGTTCTTTTTATTTTTTTGAGATAAAATTTAGCTAAGTCACCGAATTTCCCATGCTGGGCTTGAATTCGTAGTCCCTCTGCCTCAGACCCCCAAAGTATTGGGATTTATAAGCCTGAGCCACCACGCTGACCAAGAGACAGTTCTTTCATTTTTTTCTCCTGCAAATTAGTCTAGTTTTTATTGTATAGCAGAAAGAAAAAAAAAAAAAAACTACTGGTAACATTCCCAAGACTTCAAGTTCTATTTCCTTCTGAGACATTTCCTTGTCACCCTGGTGACATGAACTCAGCAGGATGCACCACAAAGCAGGAGCCACTGAGCAAGCTGCCGCTTGGCTACTGTGAAAATGAGAATCAACCAGCTACCAATGATAGTGACATAAATGCAGAATAAAAGAAACACTTTACTTCACCCTTGAGCCCCTGCTTTGCAATTGACCTACTTTTCACAGCCTAGAATAGGTTTGCTCACACTGATTTCTGACATAACTGTCCAAACAACTAAGATTGCCAGAAACCTCACCTATGTGAAACTTGCCTGTCTTACAACTCAGTCAGTATGCAATTGAACAAAGGGAGAATATGCTAAAGACCAAAAATGCTATTCAAGAGTGCCTCTCACTCTTCAGAATCTATTTATTCTTAATGTGTACAGAGTCTGAAGAAGCCTAAAGGCAGAGCACAGTAATTCTTAAGAGCACAGGCTCCAGAGTTCAACTGAGTTCAGTCATTCACTCTTCCATTTACTGGCTGCATGACCTTGGCCGAGTAACTTAAACTCAGCCTCCTGTTGGATTGCTCATAAGATGCAGGAAATAATATTGTATTTTATAGTGCTTTTAGAAGGATGAAATGAGTTGAAATATATAAAACACTAACAACTGTGCCTGGAACATGGGTTTTAATTTCTAAGCCCAGCAAGAAAGAAGACAGAGTTTCTACAAGCAAATGAATTAGCATCAGCCAGCAGTACCAACGGAACTCTCATGGCAGAGGGGAGAGGGCACTTAAAAGCAGATATGAAAGCTAAGGACATTCAAGAATGAAACAAGAGCTGGGGAGGCTCAAGGGCATCACTCTACTGCATCATGACAGAGTAGTGAAAATCCGCAAAGAGCAACCCGAACCATCTCATCTGAGGATGCTACCCTTTTTCAGGTCTGTTGTTTACAAACGTGACTCCAAATATTTAAGGAAAAAATGCTCCATAATTCAAGTGAAAAATCAATGCTTGAAGACACCTGCTCAAAGAGCTGTTTTGCTGTGGATGTGAATGCTTCCTGGTGCTTACACGCTGGGGGCTTGGTCCCCAATGCAGCAGTGCTCAAAGGGGCTCTGGGGAAGTGAAGTGAGCATGCAGACTCTAACCCCAGCCAGACGTTCAGCCACAGATGTGTTCAAAACTCAGTGTGCTTTTCAGAAGGCAGGCCCAATCAGATGAAGCAGGTCACCTTGGGCATGACGCAGCAGGAGTGTTTTGTGCCAGGTTCTTTGCTTGTGTACTGCTCTTCTTCCTTCTCTACTTCTCAGCTTCCTTGACGTCTGCAGTTTTGCTCCTCTGTGCCTTTCTGCCACGAGTTCAGGCTCATCTCAATCCCACAGCAGTAGAACCACCCAGCACTGGAACAGACCCTCCAGGAAGTCTCTGAACCGGCCATGGCCCACAAGCAAACAAAAATCAATGAGCCAAAGCACATCTTTCATCCCTTTAATTTCTTTCTCTAGTATTTTTTCACAGCAGATAAATGTTAAGTAACACAAAAGTCAAAGTGCAAGTTGTTATATGCTCACTCAGTTATGAAAATGCTCTCAGGTATTCAGAACGGCCCCATCTTGTTCTTACATAAAACACTAATGGAGGTAAAAAGAGAATGCAGCCATATTCTCTGAGAGGTGGTGGCAAAGACTGCCAAATATTCCCTATCTTCATTCTTGGTGTTTTCTTTTGAGAAATGGAGATGTCCTAAGCTGTTGAGTGTGGTGGTACACGCCTATTATCTGGAAACTGAGGCAAGAATGTTGCAAGTTGATTCCAGCCTGAGCAACACAGCAGAGCCTGTCTAATATTTTTTTAATGCTTAAAGACCTTCGGCCATATCTCAGGAGTACACTGACTGCCTAGCATATGAGGGCACCTGGATCCGAGCCCTATTACAATAGTCTTTTGCAATTTTGCAGTTTGACTTTTGTGGACTCACTGTTTCATAGTTTTCAAAAACTGCTGATCCGACCCCACCCCGGGCATGCCGAGCCAGTGCCTGAGTCCCCACGTAGTTTTGCATGGCTGTAGTCCCAGCACTGGAGCGGCTAAAAGCAGGAGGATCACTATGAGTCTGAGCTGCGGAGTGAGACCCTGTACAAAATACATTTTTAAAATATGTTAATCTAAACCATCTATTACAGATTTTTCACTATATTGCAGGATTTTGCTGCAGTCTACAATACTGTGTGTGTGTGTGTGTGTATGTGTGTGTGTGTATTTGTATGTGTATTTATGGCTTTAATGATTTGTGCCTTAAAAAGTTCTAAATTATATAAAAATATATTTATGTTAATTCTAACATATTAAAAGAATATTAAATTGAAGTAAAATATACTGTTTACAGTATTTTTTTTTTCTTTTGATGCAACCAGGGGTTGAACTCAGACCTTTGCACTTGCCAGGGAAGCATTCATTCTACTGAGCCACCTCCCCAGCCCCAACAGTATGCATTTCTTTAGTGGGTGAATATATACCGTACCGTACAATATAAGTATGTTGCTAAAATTACACAGGTTTACAAGTTTAGAAAATGGCAAAAACATTAGAAGTGTTTTTAAAAGTGAGGGTAGAGTGTGAGAAGGGTTTATAAAGCCTTAAAATATATATAAATACTAAAATAAATATAGTGTCACTACTTTACTGATTTCCACTTATTGCAGGCCTGTCTGGAATATACCCTAGGCAATAAGAGAGGGACCACGGTACTGACAAAGATGTCCTGAGGGTATGGAGGAGGTGATGGCTCATATGCGAAGACACATGGCCAAGTCTCACCTCAGCGCCAGGGAGGCACGGGAGCAAATCCTCATCACCGCACCCTAGTAGAAGTATGTTCCATGACTTCTGCTGTGACTCTTTTTCTAAAGCTTGCTTTTCATTTACTTCTTCCTCTGCCCAGAATCAATATTCGGACTATGACCAGGTAACCTATCTAGCTTCCACCATGCGCATGGGCAACACCAAGGAATTTATTCAATTAAAATAACTAACTGGGCTTCCTGGACACATTTGTGGAAGGATCATGGTGCCCTACTTTTCCTGGGCCCTACAGTGCAGAAAGGCAATTATCTTCTACTTCACTGGAACCAGAGTGATTGAGTTTTTTTTTTTGTTGTTGTTGTAGCATCCTAGTGTTATCTCAATAAACTCAAAGAAGATAATAGGAATGAAATAGTGTATGAAAGTATTGTATGCAAATATTATATGCAAGTACTGTGGAATGCCATACAAAGGTGCAGAATTAACTAGTTCCAAATTCTATCCTAGAATCTAGAAAAGGTAATAATTACATGACCTTATTAACTACATTATTTGTCTTCTGAGAGTTATAAACAAGGCATTATGTACTTAGAGAAAGAAATAAATTTATGGACATGGCCCACAAAATCTAACAAGAAAATCTGTAGAAGTATCTATAAATAACAGATTTCAAAGATAGAAATAAACATTGAAACAAAGGTATGAATAAAAGTATTATTGCAGCAAGGTGGATGTAAGTTAGAATAGAGGTTAGAGCTGAAGGACCTTGGAACACATAAGCTCAAACAACAAATTATGAAGAGCAGGACATGATTATAGTGTAAAATATTTATTAGGTTTCTTCGGCATGCAAATATTATGCTCAAAATAGTCTGAGGTTTTACGTACCTGCCAGCTCTAGCATGGGGTACTTGTGTCTAATTCGGCAAGCAATGAAACTGCGAAGGACTAAGAGAAAGCAGTGCTGCACTCTGTCAGCCTTGAGGGCACCTGGGCACACAGCAGTGTGCAGTGCACTACGCAGACAGGGACACCGAGGCCACTCCTGGCACAGGCCCAAAGTGAGATGGGGTGTGAGCCAGTGTGGCAGCCCTGAAACTGGGAAAGGGGGCTGTATTCAAAATTAGGGAGGTCCTGGAAAGTGAGTATGGGATTGCATGGAGTTATGTAAAAGAGGAGACGGAGACAGAGCAAAGGCCCACGGTTTAAGACCCAAACCCTAAAATTAACATAATTAGGAGCCAGGAGATACAGTTAACTAAAACTTGGAGGTAAGGAGACTTGTAGAAAGGTTTCTGGGGTCTACACACGAAACCTATGCTTTCCCAGTACCCATATGCATCAGTCACCATGTATATATACACCCATGTGTGTGTGTGTGTGTGTGTGTATTTATCATACTATATATTTACCAAAATATATAGTTTGTATATAATACTTTCTAGACAAGATCTGGTATTGTTGACCTTATTCCTGCACTGTCCTGCACTGTTTCTCCTAGAAATTATGAAAAACTGGGAGTAAACTATAAGCCAACATTCCATCACTGTGACATGATATCCAAGATATTTATCTTTGAATAAGGAAATGTTTACTTTGTTTCACAGATTGGGGGGTCTCCACCATGGTCACTTCGCCCCCTTATCTCTGACTCTACAGTGAAGCTGTACATAATGACCAGAGCATATGGTGGGACAAGCAGCTCACTTCCAGGGCCTAGGAAGCAAGGGGGGGGGGGCAAACAAGAGTTTTTCCTTTGTGAGCACACAGCCTGACCTACTGCCAGTAAGCCTCACCTCCTAAAAGTTCTACAGCTTCTCAATAGCACCTCCAGTGGGTGACCAAGGAGCTTTGGGGGACATTCTGGATTTGAACTGTGGGAGAAGACAGGTTTGAAAGATACCATGTAAAGTTGTTAACACTGATGAAATTGGCAAAGAGACAAAAGTTTTGAGGAAAGAACCATATGAAATTTCTCCCTTATCAGAGAAGGGAATCAGTAATGGAGAAAGAGAAGGAAATATAAGTGGACTAAGAAGAGATGAAAAATGAGGGAAAGCAAAATTAAAAGCAGACATGGTCAAGATGCTTGTAGAACAAAAAGAATTGGATTTTATAAAAAGTAGTATTGATTTTAACTGCAGTCAAAGTAGTGTTTGTCAGGACATGGAGACACAAATGTGTTTACCAATAGATGGGAGAAAATTGGCTGAAAGAAAGTACAAGGGAAAAAGAAAATCAAGGAAGAAAAGGGCATTAGATCAACAGCACAAGTGGAAAGAGGCATTTTCCTTTCCCAGAGGAAAGAGGTGCTTTCCTCCTGGAGGGAAGTGAAAGAAAAGAGTTGAAGTTTAAAGAAATGAAGGCACAAACAGCAGCTCTGCATGGTGAGAAAGCTCAATTCCACTCTAGAAAAGTCATCTCCATCATCTACTGAGAGAATCTGAAGGACAAAGTTAAAGAACTACTCACAGATTTTTTTCCTTCCATAGGTAAAGGGTACTTACCCAGAAAATGATAATATTCATCCATGTTTCTACTTCAGGAACATTTTATCATGGCCATTCCCCTCTGAAAGCATTTATTTTTCCTAGTGGCTGGACAATGTTGTCAGAGAAAAGCATCTCAAGTGGCTGACATGAGTTGGCTCCCTAATGTTAAGTCTGAAATGCAAAAGGAGTAAATGGTAATGAAGGTGGTACACGAGATGCCAGATTGCATGGAATATCCTGAGCGTTCCCTTCCAACAGAGTGATAATGATGAAATTTTTATATATCTCCTTCCTTTATCCACTGTACTACCTTCATTACCATTTACTCCTTTTGAGCTTCAGAGCTAACTTAGCGAGTGGACTCGTGTCAGCCACTTGAGATGCTTTACTCTGACAACATTCTCCAGCCACTAAGAAAAACAAATGCTTTCAAGGGGGAAATGCTTATGATAAAATGTTCCTGAAGTAGAAACATGAATGAATAATATCCTTTTCTGGGTAAGTGCCCTTTACCTATGGAAGGAAAATGACCCCACCAAACACACACACACACACACACACACACACACACACACACACAAATATATATGTTTACCTAGAGCCTCAGAGTATGAATTTCATCATGAAAACCTGGAGTACAGAAGGAGATGTGAGCACTGAAAACCCAGTGACAACTCATTACATTTCATGATGAACTAAGAATTGAACTTATTTTGCAGTCCAACTTTTGCTGATCCACTGTTTCACAGGTTTTCAAAACATATTAATCTAAATTATTTATCACAAGTTTTTCATGATACCATGGCATGTTGTAGTACCATGCAATATACATATGCCATTAAAATTATGTAGGTTTATGAGTTTAGAATATGGCTAAGAACCTTAGATGTGTTTTAAATCCAATCTCTGTTTGGAAGCAGATTTAGGTTAAGATGAAGTTTTACTGGCTTAGAGTAGGCCTAATCCAATAGCCCCAATGAAGAAGAATGAAAACTGGATACAGGCAGACACAGAAGGACAACTGTCAAGCGAAGACAGAGTCAGGAATCAGTTATGCTGTCAAAAGCCAAACAACACTTGGACCTTTTAGAAGCTGAAAGAGAAAAAAAAATGTCTTCCCTGTAGTCTTCCAAGGGAGCTTTTCCAACACTTTGAGTTTTGAACTTCTTCCCTCCGTAACTATGAAAGAATAAATTTCTATATTTCTCCTCATAGTAGAAAACAAATGTAATCATCAATAAGAGAGCTAACAGATGTTCCTCAGGAACTTCTGAGCAGCATCCATTAGCCCAATTTTAGGGCTTCTGAGGAGCATCCAAAAAAAAGATTTGAAAGAGGCCTCTTCAACCATAGTGTAGCCTTGTGGTTATTACACCCTTACCTAGGGACAGTACCAAATAAGTGTCTTACACCATCCTTGTAAGCAAAGTCAAGGCTTATCTTACAGCCCTGAGATATTAATGGAAAGTAGATGTGAGAAAAAGGGCATCTTCAGGATCCTTTATAGAAAATATTGGTCAAGCATTATTAATCCCGTTTCCCCAGAAGAGGTCATTGAATAAGAATGAGAATTAATCACTTAGAATCCTCTATCAGCAAAAAAAAAAAAAAAAAAAAAAAATAGGTTAAAGCCCTAATTCATGATCCTTTGAAAAGAAAGACACCAATTAGAACACTGCTGGGAGCAAGGTACACCCAGGAAAGCCACCGAGTGCCAAAGTTCCACCCCGGCTTCCTTTGTCACACACCACAGGGAACCATTGCCAGAGGGAGGAGAGAGGACAAAGAGCAGTTCTGTGTGTGAAGACAGCATTGCTGAATCTTATCACATATTTGGATTAAAAAAAAAAAAATAGCCTGACTGGCTAGGCTTCAAGTCGATTGGATATCTTTGGAGGAAATAAATTGTAATTTAGATGTCAAGGTCCAGGGTTGTGTTGCAGTCACTCTGGAGAGGTGGGGAAAAGATACTACAGAGAGGCGCACATACCATGGCAAAGAAAGAAACAACAGGCTTAAGCTTCTGCTTTTCCTTGAAACAATAAATTATAAGTGAGATAAAAGGAGAAAATTATTTTTTGACAACTCCTGGGAAATTTTCTGGATTCATTCACATACAATGAAAAAAATTATAGAGAAGAAAGGGCATTGCTTATTGGCCTTTTGGTTAAGATCAAGTATACCAGAGAGCTTCACAGTAGAAGAAGTTATAGGGGATTTTTTTTTCTTTTCTTGTTTATTTATTTCTCCCTCTGTGTGTGGGGGGGTGGGGGGGTGCTGGGGATCGAACCATGTTCTCTGTGCTTGCCTATGTTTGCCTAACCAGACACTTTAGACCACTGAGCTATCTCACTCTCCCTAGGGGAAATTATATATTACAAACAAGAAAATTTGATTTGAAAGTGGAGTGAAATTATTACACACTTCTAACAATTTCACTAACAAAACCAAATCTACTCTTCTGAAGGAGGCTTCTTACTATGCTGTGAATAACATAGTCTACACAACCAAGATAAAGATTATTTTTTAAAGCATAAAGCAATTAAGAATCAAGACTGGACTATATATATAAAAAGATTGGGACATATAATTAAAATGGATTAAATTAAACAGACTTGTAATCAGCTCTGTATTCTTTTCGTGATCTCATCAGTTACAGCCTCCAACCTTTTATCACCCCATATCCAAATAGATATTCTATCAATCCTCTGCTTACAACTTATGGATCCCAACATCTTTTTCAGTGCTTCTCATCTCTTTGCTTTCCTGCCTGCACAGATAGAACTGCACGATCTGTGTTATGTTACTACATATGTTCATTCTGTAGTGTCCTTCTACACTTGCCACCTGGATGTCACGGGTTTGCGATGTTCACATCTCCTTCTGGACTCCAGGCTTTCATGATGAACTAAGAATTGAATCAAACAAAACAAAGAGTCAAATCTTAAAAAAAAAAAAAAATTAAAAGTGAAAAGTGGGAGAGAAACTTTCATTGCAGATTGAGCTTGGGCTGTACTAGAAGAAACAGCAAGATAAAATACACCTCATAGGATGCAGTGCAGGTTATCATAGTCCATTCTGTATCATCTGTGTGTTTTATGCCATCCAAATCTCAAAGACACCCCCCAGGACTCCTGCATGTGGGTCCTGAGAGGCAGGGCTGGGATCCCACATCCCATGCTGATGTTAGGTCGAGGGCTTCCTATTGAAGACCTTTCTGAGTTCTCAAGAGAAGCTTATGGGCAGGACTTGGGGAAATCTTTCATAGTATGTGCTCCAGGATCTTGTAATTAATAGGTCACACCTACATCACCAGCCAGCTTTTCGGTGCCCTGATCTCCTGCCTCATCACCCCCCACAGAGACACACAATCCCCCATACAATAGTCCCTTATTATTTTTTGATTCAATTTTTGCTGACTCACTGTTTTGCAGGTTTTAAAAAATATTAATCTAAATTATTTATAGTGAGTTTTTCACTATAGTGTGGCATTTTGCAGTACCGTACGGTATGCACAAGTTATTAAAATTATATAGGTTTATGAGTTTAGAAAATGGCTAAGAAACTTAGCTGTGTTTTTTTTAATTATGGGGCAAGTCTTATAGGAAGGTGGGAAGACCTTACAAAGCCTTACAATATATAGAAATACTAAAATAAATACAATATCGCTACCTTGCTGCTTTTCACTTATCGCAGGGCTATGTGGAACATAACCTTGGTGGTAAGTGAGTAACCACTGAAGGTATAGATGGGGCCCTGAGGGAGTGAGGGTCTTTCACTCCCACTGCTTTTTCAAGCTAGAACAGGTTACAGATCCCTCCCTGTGGGGATGATGTGTACACCAAATGCCTTGGGGTGTTTTCACTCACTGCCTGGATTGAAGGAAGAAAAACCTATCAGAAAACATGAAAAGAGTTAGTGCCTATTGGCTGGGGAGATAGCTCAGTAATCTTAAGTGCCTGCCTGGCAAGCATAAGGACCTGGGTTAGATCCCAGGTACCTCATGCCATGCAGGACCCACGCTCTGCCAGCCAAAGAAACCAGGTTCACACCTGTAGCCCCAGTGCTGGGGAGGCTGAAAAAGGAGGATCACTATGAGTCTGAGCTGCACAATGAAACCCTGTACCAAATACATAAATAAATATTTTTAAAAATTAAAAAAAAATGTTACTGACCATTGAGCTGCCTGTTTGACAGGAGAAACAAACTTTACTATTAGATCAAATATGTGAGTCAGAGCCGGGCGTGGTGGCGCATGCCTGTAATCCCAGCACTCCGGAGGCTGAGGCAGGAGGATTGTTGTGAGTTCGAGACCAGCCTGAGCTACAAAAGTGAGTTTAAGGCCAGCTTGAATTGCATAGTGAGACCCTGTCTCAAAAAAAAAAAAAAAAAAAAAAAAAAAAAAAAAAAAAAAAAAAAAAAAAAAAAAAAAAAAAAAAAAAAAAAAAAAAAAAAAAAAAAGACAAAAAAAAATATGTGAGTCAGGTCAAACTTTACTTTGCCTATGGTAGTATTGAAGTCTTTTTTGAAGAAAAACCTCCAGTCTTCCAGAGACTCATAAGGCTACCTTTCCTTTTTGAGTGATCGTATTTGTCCAACAGTTTGGGTGACGCTGGCTGTATTCTAGAAAGAGGAATCCAACTCTCTCCCTGCTGCATTTCCTGCAATGGATGTGGCAGGGATTACTGGTCAGCAGGTGTCTCTTCTCTCTAAGTTTTCTTGAGCCCTTGTGTGTAGGATGGACAGTAGGTGGTCCTCCTGTGCAGGACTTTGTTCCCATGCATTTGGGTAGCTGTTACAGTTGGCCCAGATTACTTAATTATTGTGTCTCATTGTCTCTGAATCTACCATCATATCAGAAGACAGGAATGACCTCCCATAGAACCTCTTAAATAGGCCCAAACTTAACACTGGCAACAATCAGAGCCAGGATTCAGATATGTTTTAACAAAGTCTTTCCAGAGCTCACTTGAGGTTCTGGTTGGCGCCCTCTGCCTTTCCAGAGGACTGAAGCCACCAGATGGAATGGAGATGGTACTTATCCCTAATGTGTTTTCCATTTTCTGAGTTATTTGTGCTCTAGGTCAGGGTCCCCAGCATTCTTTGCCACCAGGGAATTGCTTCATGGAAGACAATTTTTGCAAGGGTGGGGTGCAGGGAGGAGTGGGGGGGGGGAGATTCTGCCAGTGATTCATAAAAGTATACAGTCAAGGTCCATTTGCAGTTTATGGTAAGGCCTAGAATCCTAGAAGACTGTAATCCTGCCATTTATCTGACACTATATGAAGCTCCAGTTATAATGTGAGCACAGGGACTGGCTGGAAATGCAATGAAATTTCTCCACTTGCCAGCCTATAACCTCTTGCGAGGCAGCCTGGTTCTTGACACGCCACGGACCAGTACCACATTAGGAGCCCCTGCTGTAGGTCTTATCTCTACTTATCCCTTCTCCATGTTTTGTCTTATGCACAACCTACCTCTCCAGCATTTATCCCTCCCCTCTTTACATTATAATTTTTCCCACCTCCAAGATGATTGCCACTAGCATACAAACAAAAGATCTTTTTTTAAAAGTACACTTATTCCTATACTCTTCTTTAGTTGTCTTTTTTATCTGTTTCACTTTTTAAACTTCATTTTATACCTTGAAAATTAGTCTTTGATCTTTGTCAGGTCTATTACCCATACTGTTGTAGTAGGCAGTGGTGAACTTTTATTCCGTTCCTTCTTGATCATCTGCATTTGAAACAATTGCTCACTTTGCCTTTGAATGATGTTCTTCACAGGCCTGCCAGAGCTCCAGGTTTTCTTTATTCTCCTAATTTATTTATTTTTTTAACTCTTCTTTTTTTTCATTTATTTTTATTTTATTAAAATACAAATGTCACTCAGACAGTTTCAAGACACCTTAACCATACAGATTCGATGAATTAATACATTGCAAACTGTTTTCATAACGTTTTGGTATTGTACAAGGTGCATACATGATATTATATTTACAGATATTATTTTATCAGATATCTCTTATCAGTGAATTAAGAGTGTAGCTGCTTACTTATTTTTTATACCTGAATTATATCAAAAATTCAATAATTATTTACCTAGTGGATGACCATAGTACTAAAAGCCGACATAATATCCTGTCCAACCACCATTAGTGCAGATCTTGCCTCTCATAGAATTATGTAGAAGCACGTTATCTATCCCAACTGTACTGTCTATACACACATATCATGATTTTTTCTTTCTACAACCCTTCCTTTGTTTACACCTGTCAAAAGTGAGCACTCCATTGACATTCAACTAACTTAGGTGCTTGAACTCGACGCCACAATCCAACACAGTCCAGCATTCTGCAACCATAGTGAATACTGGTCTCTTTTACTTTTTCTTTTTATACACCCAGTCAATAAGTAGTATACTATCTTAAGGCTCAACTCTTAGACCTCATTTCTCTTTTATCTACACTGTTCTAAATTGTTAAAATCTTGTCTTGTGGCTTTAAAACTTATTACTATATGAATAATTATCAATTATATCTTCATTTCTCAGAACTTTCCTCTGAACTCTAACCTCACACAAGTATGTTTTCTTGTCTCTGTTACTGGGTTAACAGTATATGGAGTACTACATGTATACTCTTTTTCAATATTTTATTTTATTTTGTAAAGTAAAAACAAAAGCAAGGACAAAATTAGAAACAAAAATAGAAACAGGGTAACATATGTTACAGATTTTCAAAACAAGAATAGCTGATTAACAATGGTTGATATATTAACTGTCAAATCTGTCATCCAGATTAACAGATATAGTCATGCAAGATTGGACAAATAATTGGATATTAGTTTGGTTTCAACAAATCTTAACTCTCTTCCTTGTCTTTTTTTACAAATTTATTTTCAAGAGAGTAAAATAATTGATAAGACATTAGAAACAGTACTCATTTAGAAGACTAAGATAAGAGTTACTGAACCATGGGATTTATATTATACATTGCCATCCTTGATGTAGTTGCACAGATTATAGATATCAGCATACAGAGTTAGTCAAGGTGAAAATTCTACACATTAACTGTTATTTTCAAAAAACTGATGGAAATTTTTAGTACACTCACCTCAGCCAGCCTCTACATATACTTGCATGTTTTTTTTCCTTTACCTTTTTTCTTTTCTCTTTATTCTCATCTTCATTATTTAATCTTTCATTTCCATTTCTTTCCATTTTGCTATATCTGTTATACCTTTTAGGTTTTATTTCTTCTTTCGGGTTCTTATAGTAGGGAGACATTACAATATTTATACATGTGGGTTTGATATATTTCACTTATGAGTATAACCTCTAGTTGCATCCACTTACCTATGAAATTCCAGTTTGTCTTTATAGCTGAATAATACTTCATTGTATGTTTCATCCATTCCTCAACTGACGGGCATTTTGTTTGCTTCCGAGATTTGGCTATGACAAATTGTGCTGCTATAAACATGGGTGCACATATATCACTATGGTATGATGTTTTCAGTTCTTTTGGGAAAATTCCCAGAAGAATAGCTGGATTGAATGGGATTTCCAGTCCTAGTTTTTTGAGGAGTCTCCACACTGATTTCCATAAGGGTTGCACTAGTCTACATTTCCACCAGTAGTGAAGAAGGGTTCCTTCTTCCCCACAGCCTCTCCAACATTTGTTGGTTGATTTCTTTATGATAGCCATTCTTTCTGGGGTGAGATGGTATCTCAGTGTTGTTTTAATTTGTATTTCATGAATGGCTAGTAATATGAAGCATTTTTCTTGTATTTATTTGCTTCTTGTACTTCTTCCTCTGAGAAGTCCATATTCATCTCAAATGCCTATTTTTGGATTAGGACTTTAAATTTGGAAAGCATAATTTTTTAAAATGCTTCATATATTCTTGATAGATGAACTTTGTCTGAATGATTATTGGTTAAGATTTTTTTCCAAATTTGTGGGTTGTCTTTCACTCTGTTGGTCATTTCTTTTGACATACAGGAACTTCTCAGTAAGAGGAGGTCCCAGCTGTTGATTCTTTGAAGCATTTTGCCTACAGTTTGATTTTTGTTCATGAACTGTCTGCTTACCCCATGTCTTCAAGATGTCCACCTACTTTTTCTTCCAGGAGATTTAGTGTTTTTGTTTAAATGTTTAGATCTTTAATTCATTTTGACTTTAGTTTAATGCACGGCAACAGATCTAGTTTTAGTTTTCAGCATGTAAAGGGCCAGGTTTTGCAGCATCATTTGTTAAAGAGGTTATCTTTCTTCCAATGAGCATGCTTGGCCTTTTGTCAAAGATAAGATTCCTGAATGTATCTGCAATTGTACCTGCATCTTCTAATCTGTTCCATCAATCCTCAGGTCATGTTTTTTTGTTTTTTTTTTTGTTTGTTTGTTTGTTTGGTTAGTACCATGTTGATTTTATCACAGTAGCTTTGTAGTAGAATTGTAAAATTTCAAGTCAGGGATCATAATGCTTCTTGCCTTGCCTTTGTTGTCCAGGATTGCCTTTGCTATTCTAGATCTTTTCTGGTTCCAAATAAATTTTAGGAATTTTTTTTTAACAGATGCATTCTTAGTAGATGTGCACAGTTCTAAAATTAATGCACCCAAAATGAATCTTTTAATTTCCCTATATGCACCCAAGATTGTATAGTCTTTCTCATGTATTTTTCCTGTTGCCCCAATCAAGAACGTTGAAATCATCTTCAACATGCCCTTTAATCTAATTCATTAATAAGGACTTTGCTGTAAATAAATATGTACAACCCATATTCTCTGCTCCAACCCATCATGATCATTATTACTAACCCAAACCCCTGGTTTCTACTCTATATTTCCCACACATTAGCCAGGATGATGCAATTATTTATTTATTTATTTATTGTATTTTAGGGAAGGGTCTACTGCATGTTCAGGGTCTACTGCATGTTCAGGGTCTCACTACTAGATCAGACTCCTAGTGATTCTCCTGTTTACAGCTCCCATGAGCTGAGATTATAGGCATGCACCATCACACCCAGTCTCAATTGTTATCTCAGTGAGCCGCAGGGGCAGGCTGGCACAGCAGGCCCAGGGATCGAATTGCCAGCCCCTGAGCCTGCTTGTAGACACTTTAAACCCCTGAGTTCTCAGGAACTGTGAACTGTGTGAGAATTTAGCCTGCTAGCAAACTAATGCATTATTCTGGTTCCCCTTCAGGGATACTGGCAGAAGGCACAAAACTACTGTGTCAGAGATAAAAGGTAACCTATGACTCACAATAATAGCACTAGTCAGTATAACACTGTTGTACCAGTTCTTTAGATCCTAACTCCCACCCAGAGGATGCAGAGGATGAGGACTCGCCATCATAGGCGTGAGATGTGGCATACATGAGCCTGAATGGAGAACCTGATCTTGGATAAGCAACTATAACATAACGGTCTTTCCTCCTTTCCAGATAGAGATCTCTCTATTTTGTTCCCCTGAACGTAAAAGGAGGGGGGCTGCTTTAGACAAAAAACAAAAAAAAGCATCTCTTCCATCCAAGGCTACTTGCTGTACAAACATTATTTAAAAAGACATTTCAGGGTAAATTATTTGTTAATGCCTTTGAAGAAGTGCAGAAATATAAAATATGTAGGAGGAATTTTGTCCAACATTCACTTGTCTCCTTAAAACCTTTCACAGTGTCCCATTTTATTATAGTAAAAACTGTTTCCTAAAAATGTCTACAAGAGTCCAGGTGGTGTTTCCTTCAGCTCCCTGTTAGTCCTGGTGCACTGTACTCTCCCTCACATTCCCTAACTCCACCACACTATTTCACCATGCTTCACTAAAAAGTAAAGTATGACCTAAAAATAGTTCAGTGAGGTAAAGTGCCTGCAAGAAAGCACAAGGGCTGGGGGATTCACTCCCGTGCCGCCATCCCGGCCCCGCCCCCGGGGAGCACTGAGATAGCAATTAAGACTTGGAGTTGTGGCACACGCCTATACAGGCAGATCACATGAGTCTGATCTAGCAGTGAGATCCTGAACACCCTGTAGACCCTTCCATAAAATTAAAAAAAAAAGCAAGGTATGCCCCTCCTTCAACTTTCACATTGATTATCTTTCTATTGTATATTTATTATGATGATTCATTTTAGTTATATCTCTGATCTAATGTTACTTTATCCAAGATTCCCTCTCTATATATGATAACACCATATATAAATAAATTATTATAAAATAAAATAAAATCCTCAGAATTCCTTATCTTCATGTATCCAATTTTACTTTCATTGTTTATTATTTCCTGGTACTTTATCTATTTTCCTATTTACTGGTTTATTCTCAAAGTCTATAAATCTAATGATTCCTTCAAGGAATTTTAAATTTTTACTTTCACTAAAAGCAAAACATTTGTTTACTTAACTAGGTAAGATGAAAGTACAAGCAATTTAAGCCAATATTGAAGATCTCCAAGTATTTTTCATTTAAAAACTATGTTTCATTTAAAAATTCAAATATTAGAAACGATGGTGCTTTATTTTACATGTCTGTATTTTACATTCTGTTGCTTTCCTATTTTTTCCCCTCTCTAGAATAACCCTTTAAATTTACAGGAACTGAACTCTATGATTTTGATTAACCAAGACCAATATGAGTCTTTCCTTATAATGTCTGTACTATTGCACCTTTTACTTATGTTAACCTGTGAAACTCTAACCAAAGTTCTCACAATAATCTATGTTCTCAGAATTTGAGGCAATAACTTCACTCACAAAAGAAAAACTGAAATGTATTTTATTGTCTTATCCATTCTGTATCCCAAAGCCAGTTTAGACTTCAGTTTTGATGAATGAATTGTAGAACTGTGTCGAATGACTGTGCCCATCCAAAATCAGAATGCAAGAGTTGATTAACGTCTAGCAACTCTTGTGCTGGCATGTTCAGGCTGGCATCTGAAAATGCCAGACAATGGATGACTTCAATGGCAGAAATTTACTTTCTCATACCCAGGAGGCTTGAAGTTGTAGACCAGTGTGCCAGCATATTCTGATTCTCATGAAAACTCTTTTTCTGGTTTACAGATAGTGCCTTCTCGCTGTGCCTCCACATAGTTAAGAAAGAGTAAAGTCTCAGATGTCTCCTCTGATAAGAACACAAATCTCATCATGGGGACCCCATTATTATAGACTTCAAAATTCAACCTACCAAAACCTGTATTATGAAGGATGTCAATGAGATAAGATCTCTCTCTCAGGTCTTCCCAGTTCAGACCTGGATGACTTAGGTAACTTATTTCCTACAATTTAACCTGGTTCAGTTGGCTATTCTTAAGATCCAATAGATTGGGATGGCCAATAGTATTTTGGTTCAACCTATCAAAACAATCACAAGCCAAAATGGATTCCCTAAAATTTCTATATAAAACAAGTAATGCAAAGCTCAACAAGCAGCTTTGCCTAGAAGCTTCTGTTAGCCTAGAAGCATCAGGGATCCAGTACAACTTCCTTTCTTCTTCAGAATCCTCTGAAAGATGTGAGCAGGGAACTTCTTTGCCTGCTATAAGTCTGTGGATGCTTAGATCTGCCACACGTGCTACCTGTCAATATCAGAATTGAGCTACATGTTATCATTCTCTATGAAATATTTTAGAGGAGAAAATTATGAAAATGATTAATACCTGAAACCAAAGCTATTTTATTGTTCTCATCAATTTCCTATAAATATAACTCTTACTGATACTTTTTAGAGTGACATTTCTTCTTATCTTTTATTTTCATTACATTGCAATATGTCAGACTGTCTAATGAAGGTGTGACTCAAAATCACAAATCCAAAAATCCAAACTTACTTCAAAAGAGTAACCTGACAAACCATTCTTAATTCACTTACAGCTTACAAAACAATTATAATTTTTCTATAATACTGGACTCAAGAATTCCTCTCTCAAAAAGATTCCCCCAAGTCACAGCTTATAAACAGTATAGGGCAAAAATATTTATGAAAGCTGTTTACTCCCACTAGCAAGTTTAAAATGTCAGATTAAAGTGACTTACTATTTTTGGACATTATATTGACATAGAGCTGTATAAATTATAGCATCCAGTGATGGCGAGGCTATGATAGGATTATAAATTGCAAACCTTTCTGAACAGAGGCTTGGCAATAAACATCAAATGCCTTAAATAGGCTTCCTGACTTGTCAATTCCAGGAGCTATTGCATTCTACCAGAATACATGTGCACAGAAAGATTTAGGCCTAGAAAATTTCTGTGCTGCTATTGTTGAAAATTTAAACTCCATACAGAGTTTCAGTGGAATTGCTTAAGTAGACTTGATATATCTCTACAGCAAAAGACAAAAGTGTTTTAGGTTAACATGTAAGTAACATGGGAGGATGCCCCTAACATACTGTTAAATGAAGAGGGGAAAAAAGATTATCAAGCAGTATATATAATGTATTATTTGCACCAAAAAAAGATAAAGAAAAATTATCCTCACAGTGGGTCTCTCTAGAATTTTGTTAGTTTTCAGTCCTTCTGTTTATATTTCCCAAACTATCAATAATAACTATTTTTAAAACAAAGATTAATTCAACTTATTTAATCCACATCCCATTTTTTAAAATTCAATGACTTGTACACACTTGTAAATTTGCAAAGCTTTAGCAGATGGATATCCTTACAAATGTATAAATATACTCTTGATTTCACACACACACACACACACACACACACACAGAGAGAGAGGTTTTCTTATCTTCTTAATTAACTATCAAATTGTAAGTTCCAAAAGTTAAAAAAAAATTCATCTAATCTTTAGGTATCCCTGGTGATCAGTAAGATAGTAAATAGAAAAATTATATCAAAGTAAAGTTTTTAAGGATCAGAAATATGTGCTGGAAAGGGGTCTTAAAAGTAGAAAAGCATTTGAAAAGTATTATATTTTATGTCTCGCTAATATTTACTAAATTAACTACTCGATAATTTTTCTAAAAAAAGTACTTCCCAGTATCAGATCTATTGCTAATTGGGATTATGTACTGGCTGTCATGTTTATGACCAAACCTTTGTTCAGAAAATGACCGCTCAACTGAGCCCGGCATTCCAGGTTGGTTTGCCTACAGATTTTGTAACTGCTAAAAACCATTGCTCAATTTATCTTTAATTTGTTCTTTCTATTCTATTGACTGACTTTGCTTCACACACTCATGTTATAGCCAGGCAGAGTGGTGCACAAATGTAATCCCAGCACTTGGAAGGTTGATGTATACAGACGGCAAACTTGAGACTGACCTGGGCTAGGTAATGACAGCTGAACTCGAAAGGAAATCTGTTGTTTTGTTCAGGTCACATGGAATAGAAATCATTCATGCTACCTCAAGCAATATGCAGGAGCTTACAAGGAAGATGATTAAGAAAATAAGTGCAGCGGTTGACTACACTGGTCCCACAGTGGGAAAAGAGTTCTAAATATATCACAAATACTGACAAATTCAGTTTCCTGAAAACAAATCCAATGAAGATGAGATAGATAGATGATAGATAGATGACAGATAGATAGATAGATAGATAGATAGATAGATAGATAGATAGATAGATAGATAGATAGATAAATAGAAACAAGAATGTGAGTGTGTGTGTTTGTGTGTGTATGTGTATGTGTGAAATATCATAAAAGAATCTAAGTTCCTCTGGGAAGGAGAGATCAAAATGTAGGATGAGAAAGTTTTTTGACATAGGGTCCCTTTGTATAGCCCCTGTTAGCCTTGAATTTACAGTCCTCTTGCTTCAATCTTTAGAGAAGTTGAGATTACAAACTTATGTCACTGTACTCAACTTCAAAAGAAATATTTAGACCTCCAGTGCATGAATTTCCATTTTTACAAACACATAGAAACAGACTTGAAACACCTCTTTTTACTGAGTGAACATCTTAGTAAAGTACGGGAAAGAAACTAGGCATCTCAAACCCTAGGACTGGGATGGTGACCCCTTTAGAGCTTTCAATGATAACATACAGCCAGCTGTGGCATGCATGCCTCGGGCTCATCACTACTGTCCTAGACGAAAGGTATAGCGTGACCTCTATGGACCCAGATGAAAGCCACTCTCACTAACAACCTGAAATGTGGGAGCTGTTCTTTTTGTTTTCTTTTTTAAAAAAAATATAATAAAAATAGCACAGTATCTAAAAACTAGATGATGGGACGTTAACAGCAGCTATTATATTACTTACTGTTGTCTTCAAAGTAGGTGCTCAGATTACCAGAAACAGGCATGCAAGATTGATCATACAAGTACTAACTGTTCCTTTCAATAAACTAATAGGTGTTAGTAGTAAAATGATCTTGTGCATATGTACATATCATTTTCCCCTTCTTTTTTCTTGCCCCCATCCAAATTGCTTTTTCTTTTTAAGCAATTTCCTTTCCCTTTCACAATATATGTTGTACACTTTGGTTCTTATTTACTCCTTAAGTTTCTATCACTAAGGAGACAATATGATGCTTGCACATGAGAGTCTGGAGAACTGTTTTTGATGGAGGTAGTGAGCAAAATTACATCATTAAAGGTTCGAGAGTTCCCTGAGAATAAAGATATTCAGATCGTCATTTTTTTAAAGATTATTATTATAAGAAACCTTCTTCGTGGGAAGCACAGTGCCATTGTAATGATGTACAGTCATCCCCTGGGGAGGACGCTGTCACTGGGAAAAGCACTTAGTCTGGTGAACTAGCTTAGAGCCAGGACTAACGGTCCTGGTGGAGGGACTAGGAGCAGAGAAGTGACTGTGTATTGATGTTCCTGCCAGGCTCCTTCTTGCACAGCGATCATGTTTTGAGTAGAATCATGTAACTGTGAACGAAAAGTGCCCTTGGCAGTCTGAGCTTTGTGAGCACACTCACAAAGTGTCACACTATGAGAGAGTGAAATCATTTTCTCTAAAAGCATCTTTGCAGACTTAGGATATCTGCCCCACTGCTCACGATTAAAGATCACCTTTAGTAGTAGTCTAAGGTGACCACAGTTGAGTTTATCAGCCCCTCCCTAGACTGTTAAACTACTGCTAAACTGAACTGTACTTCAAAAGAAATCTTTTGACCTCCAGGGCATGAATTTCCCACATTAATGACATTGCAACTATGAATTAAATGACAGAAAATTCTAAAACTTTTCATAATTAGAAGCAGGTTGTAGCATTGACAGAAACAAAATCTTTGTCCACAGAGTTTAGAAGTATGGCTATTTGTTTGATCTAAGTAAGCATGCAGGTGTTATAAATAAATTTTATTATGATGTAAGGGGATAAAATTTCTGAATAAAATACTGGAATTTCTAACCATTTGGGAACATGAATACTTTGGGTTTGGCAAAAGTGTCAATATGAAAAAATAAATAGCTTTGTGTTTGAGCACCTGCCAAGAACACAGGGAATATGAACCTAGAAATTCACAAAGTCCTAGGTTCAATCCCTTACACCCAAGATAGGTAGGTGGGTGGATGGATTGATGGATGGACAGATGGACAGACAACGGATGGACAGACAGATGGATGGAACAGTTAGGCCTTTGTACTTCAATATTTTTAAGTAAGCCATGTC
Source organism: Ctenomys sociabilis (assembly GCA_004027165.1). NCBI lineage: Eukaryota > Metazoa > Chordata > Mammalia > Rodentia > Ctenomyidae > Ctenomys > Ctenomys sociabilis. The sequence goes on from PVKA01017227.1 coordinate 23,423, forward strand.
AGTAGTCTAGAAAAGATGAGTTCTTCATCTCAGTCTCAATTTTCAGGACTGTTCAAGAGAAGTGAAAAGACCTCATGCAGAGCAGAATCCAAATGGAGCTGGACCTCTGAAGCTTAACCTATTCACATAGAATTCAGGAAATGCATGAACTAATTCAAAACTTTGTCCAGAGGAAAATACTCCCTAGTTTATGAGATTTAAAAGTTTTGTGCATCTCTTTTCCTCCTGAAACTAGTCATTATGGCTAACCCTTTCCTGAATGTTTTACAGTGCCTTATGATTAAATCTGAATTTAATTACACTCCTCAAACACCTTTGTTGTACTAACAGGTCCTAATGAGACTAGGAGTTGAATATATTAAATTTAAAACAATTACGCTGGAATAGAACAAAATGATCATTAGTTATTACGCTAATGTGGTCATCTTTTAGACATGAGCTGATGGAGGACCAGCCTTCATTGCAAAACAAGGACTAGACCTTGATGTAATGGCTTCTCATCATTTGCCAAGGTAAGAAGAGCAAGTGCTACAGGGTTATAGGGCAAAGATAATGGGGCAGAGGGCACACAATATGAAGAGCTTAAAAATGTCTCTTTAAAAAATCTTGGATTAAGTATTTAGAAGAGTTACAGCTACTTAAGAAAGTCAGGGATCTCAGTCAAACTGGGAGGCAACAGTTTATTGGCCAATAAGTTTAGGGGGTTGTTGTGTGGCTTTATTTGCTGTCTCAGGAGAAAACTAGGATTGCAGCCATGTGCAGACCTTAATTCTGAACTAAAATTTGAATTATTTTTTTCCAAATAAATTATAGAGTAATACAAAGCTAGATTTCAGTTTTTCTTAACTGTGTTGCATGTTGAAAAGCAATAAGCAAATAAATAACATGTGGACAAATGGAGAAAATTTAAATATATGTACTCTGTCTGCTGTTTTATAATCCTTATTGATTTTCTTTACTCAGTGAAACATTTTACTGTATACAATAACAAGATTGGAAGCTTTATATAAATTGAATATTATGTTTTACTTACTAGCTGTTTGTGAGGGTTTTGAGCTATAATAATTTTTCTTTGACCAAGCTAATAATTGCCAAAGAAATATATGAGTTCATAAACATATTTCCCTGTGCGTATCACTGACACTACAACAGAACTTTAAAAAAGGAAAAGATGTTACAATGCTTCTCTAAAGTAAGTAGATATTAGGTTTAGTCTTTTTACAATAGCCTGAGGTTATGACCTAGTTATGCATGTTCTCTACCATGAAAGCCTTTTGCTTTCCTTAGTTAATAACTGTCAAGGCTCTTCAGGGATCACAAGTACTATGGAAAAGCTGTGTTTTCAGGTAAAAAGTTATACTCCAAGCAATGACTCATCTGTGTTTATCAGCAGTACAGCAGGGTGGGCCAAATAGCTCAGCAGATTAAAGCACCTCCTCAGGCGGATGCAGGGATGTGGTGTGGTGTGGGGGGTGATCCCTGGGCCTGCTACACTGGCCCCGCCCCCAGGGCTCGCTGAAATGGCAGCAATTGAGACTGGGCATGGTGTAATCCCAGCACGTGGGAGTCTGTAAACAGGAGGTTCACTATGCGTCTGATCTAGTAATGAGACCCTGAACACTCTGTAGACCATGTCCTAAATACAAAAAAAGCAGTATATTGCACAGTACATATCTCTCACACTGCATTCATAATGAGTGATGATAATAAAATTGAGCAACCAATGATAAATTCATTAAAATGAATAAAATCACAATAGTTGAGGAAAGGTAAAGGATAACAAGGTGGAAACACAGTAACTGAACAAATTAAACAAAAACAAAATGAAAAAATTCCTAAAGCAAAAATTATTTATAATGCATATAACCAGAAGTTGATACAACAGAAAGTAGGTAACTTACCAGAAAACATAGAGTTCCTAAAATAGGCCAGGAAGAATACTCTCAGAAAAACGGAAAGCATTTTAGTGTACAAAATGAAAGTAAAATTTTGAATTTTTAAAAGTAAACTATACAACCATTTGAAAACTACCCTACCAATGTGTTAGATGTATTTACTTTCAAACCTCAGTGATAGCTACCCTATATGACAGACTGCACATTTCCACCACTCACCATCACCCTTGCCTGTGTTAAGGTTCTCTTCTGTTTTACTCTTAGATATTTATAATTACTGCTGACTATGCAAAATGAAGTTCACCTGTTATTAAATACAAACTACCTACCACCCCTGTGACTCATTCACTCTTCAGAATAGATTACCAACATCTCAAACAGGGCATACATTACAAAGCAATTTTATGTAGTTTTCATGGTGATGGAAAATGTTATAAGCATAGGAATTATTAGTTATCTAACATGAAACTTGTCATTAGTTTCCAGAGACCATCTCAAGTAGGATAATCTTTTATTTATTTATTTATTTATTTATTTATTTATTTATTTATTTATTTGGCAGAACCGGGGACTGAACTCAGGCCCTTGCACTTGCCAAGAACGTACTTATTCCACTGAGCCATCATCCCCGCCAGGATAATCTATTTGAAAGATTGAAACAAGATTATCAAGGTAATATATAATTTACTTAAAACATAAAGTTCCTGAGAATGAAGATAATATCTGCCAATCTTTTACTTTCCTTATCTCTCTACTCAGTGATGCTTCCACATGGTAGTCTTGTAATTTTGAAAGCAGTACATATGTGGAGGTAAGGGTGTAAGAAAGACAAAATATTCTTTAATGATGCTAACTTAAAGCACATAGTGAATAACTGTGTGGTCCTGAGTTAGAGCCTGTGACAACTGAAAGAATTGCAGAGCTCATGTCTTTAAAATTGAGTACTTAACAATCTAAAATCTGAGTACTCAGAGGACAGTATGACAGACTAATGCTCCTGTTTATTTGTTGATGTTTTAAATAGTTTTCTGGTGGGTTTTTATATCATTTCATATATTTTATAATGTCAACATTTTAAAAAATTATAGCATAATGACATTCACACATATAAACATGTATGTACATTGAATGAATTTGCCAATGATTTTGTTATTTCAAGACTTTCATAGTACTAGAAGCCGACATAATATCTTGTCCAACCACCATCAGTGCAAATCTTGCCTCTCATAGGATTATGTAGAAGCACAGCGTTATCTATCCCAACTGTACTGTCTATACACACACATCATGATTTTTTCTTTCTATACCCCTTCCTTTGTCTACACCTGTCAAAGGTGGGCACTCCATTGTCATTCAACTAACTTAGGTGCTTGAACTCGACACCACAATCCAACACAGTCCAGCATTCCACAACAATAGTGAGTTATTCAAAGAAGTTGTCGACCATAACCATTTACAGCTCAGCTTAACATTATGGCCCCGCAATGTATACTTCATTTTTATACTTTTCTGCTGGATGGTTAAGACTAGGAAAATAATTATTGAATTTTTCATGTAATTCAGGTATAAAAAAATAAGATAAGTAAACAGCTACACTCTTAATTTACTGATAAGAGACATATGCTATAATAATATCTGTAAGTATAATATCATGTATGCACCTTGTACGATACCAAAACAGTATAAAAACAGTTTGCAATGTATTAATTTATCGAATCTGCCTTGTTAAGATGTCTTAAAACTATCTGATTGATATTTGTACTTCAATAAGATAAAAAATAAATTAAAAAAAAAAAAAGACTTTCAGCGATGGAAATCAGCTGGCCAAACGTATTCCTGGATGAAAGCAACATGCCAGTGACAGGAAAACTGTTAGGGAAAAGGCACAAAAGGCACCCTCAAGCCCACGCGAGACCACACTCATGTTAGCTGGCACGAAAGGACAGTTTATTAACAGCATGTGCCTGGCTGCTCAGCAGACCTGAACACAGTGATGGCTGTGAGGCAGGCACTTTATAGAGCAATGAGCACGTGAGAATGGGGGAAAGTGAGTCACCAAGTGTCCTTTACTGGGCCAAGGTGTTCTGCGAAGTCAGGAAGGGGGAAGTGGAGTCACAAAGTGTCCCTGGCTGGGCCAGGGTACTCTAGGCACCAAGTATAGAGTCCTTGAAGCAGGCAGAGACAAAGCTCTATGTATAAGCAGCTGGATGCAGACAGTCAAGGTTAAGTCTTTGCCATACAGCTGTGGTTGGCACAGCCCAGAACATTGGAAGTGGTGCAGGGGATGGGGACCCAAGGCTGGGTGCCTTAACAACCAGGTGCTAAAGAAATAGGAAAATGGATAATAAAATTAGAACCAGGGCTCAAAATCTGAACAAGTAGGTATTCTAGAGGTTGCAGTTGCCCAAGATTCTGGAAAGTTAGTACAGTACACAGAACCTGAAGAACTATGAAAATCCAAGCTGAGAAAGGAGCTAGAAAGAGGCCATGGAGGGCTCTTCCTTCTAGATGAAAAGTCAATTGCATGATGTCCAAGACATTTAGTACCAAAGGTAATTCACATCTGAGAAGACACCAGCTGGATTCATCTGATTAGATGTGATACCCAAGGCTAGGGAACATGTACCGCTCTGTTCCCGAGAACCCTTCTGCAAATCCTGTACAAGGTTATGCCTGAGAAGTGTTCCGAGAGACAGAGACGAGAGACGAGAGATGCATTCCAGTGTTTGCAGAAGACAGGGTATTTGCACTGAGCTGCTTGAAATATGAACAGTTTTCCCAAGCACTGATTCAGTTTTGCTTTTGTGGAATATTTGTTCAAGGAAACTCTAAGTGACCATTTCCACAACCCTTTAAAAATCTTTCAACTACAGCCTCCTATAGTCCCTCTGCTCAGAATTTAACACAAAGTTAAATTCCAAGAAATTTCATTAAACCCCCAGAGATCTTTGATGAGAAACAAATGTTTCCCACAGGCAATTAAACACCTTTGGGAATGACAGTTCTGCACAGAGTGTGAAGTTCACATGTATTCATTTTTTTATTTAGTTTGAAAACTAAATGAATCTCTCAAGTACATGAGGAGGCTTAAAATAACACTGAGATGAAATACTAGAACATTTGGGTGATGGTGGTGCTGACTAAAATGGGCACACGTGTCTTCATCCTCACAAAAAGAAAAACTGGGGAAATAAGAACCATAATAATAATGAAAACAGGTTAAAAAAAACAGTTATCAAGCAAAGATTTCTCTCTATTATAGCTTCCATAGGTTATCACGTTATGATTGACAAGACCTCCAAAGAGAAACATTTCTATGGGACAAAAAAGTGAAAGCACATGACACATTTGCCGAGGACAGTACTTAATAAAGCAGATTGTCCTGTTCTATTCATTTTTATCTCTCTTTCCACATTCACGAAGCAACCACTTTTAATATCACACACGGACGATGATGGTTGATGTTGCCTTATTTCCAGATCCAACTCTGGGTAGAACAGGGTGAGGACTGCACTTACAGACTACACTGGTTGCAGACAACCGTAGCAGCAGTGGTGGGCCTATGGCGCAGGCGAGGCACAGGGCCAGCAGAGCCCTCTCTGTTGGCCTGTGAGCCAAGTCACCTAACGCGCCCCCACCAGTCATGCACTCAGGTTCAAGTGCAGTACTGGCACTCTCTGATAAATAAGTGTGTTTGGGGTTGTAGTTTGGACATTTGGTCTTTAAAAGGCTTGCCATCACTGATCTATAGTATTTTATTTAATTTTCAAAATATCCAAAATTAGATTTATTTCTTCATACTTTAAGAACTGAGAACTGAAAGCCAAAGAAATCTTTAGTTATTCTTTTTTGTTTTTTGGCAGAGCCAGGGATTGAATTCATACCCTTGCACTTGCCAGGGAAGTGCTTATTCCACTAAGCCATCTCCCCAGCCCCATTTTACTCAGTGGAGTCCTAGATGAATGACTGGTATATACCAGAAATTTTCTGAAGATTGTATTCATGAAGTTGGTTGTCAGTTTCAAGATGATAGTGGAATTCCAGCAATAAAGGTGTAGATAATATACAAACTCAAAGATAATGAAACTATCACATCGTTTGAGAAATAATCCTTTATTGAAATTTAAGAAACCACAAAGAAATGAGATATTTGAAATACAAAAAAATACTCTGCAATATAGAAGAAATAACTTTGATATTTGCTCTAAAATTAAATTGATGTCTACTCAATAACATTTACCCAGGAAATAAAATATATTCCTTCTAGTTTATTCAGTCTCAGTGAAATATAAGTAACCATGAACTCAATAAAGAGATAAAACAATATAAAAATTGAGCTAGCAGAGAAAAAATAAAACAAAAAATCTAAAGAAGCACAATAAAGATAGTATGATTAAATTTTTCATTGGTACTTGTAACAGACAAAAGTTTAAAAATTACTAACAATTTAATAAGCAACAATCTAGAAAAATTCTCTAAAGAATGATAGACATAATAAAAGAGAAAATGCAACATAGGGATGAATAATCACCACCACCACTGAGAAAAACCAGAATAGAGCAGAAATCAACAAAGACATATTAGAAAGAAAATAACAATAATACCCTACAGTAGAAAAAAAATATTTTTAATGTAGGCATATAGATTTATTCATATTAAAGTACAATTTGGCCTCTATCAAGCCCTTGAGATAACTTTAAATTCTTCTTCCACCCAACACATTAGCTATTTATTCCTCTCACCTTTCATATTTTCCTCTAAATTAGAGATAAGAAAGTGAAGCATAATGAAAGACACCCTGATTCAGAGATCACCCTTTTTATTAATCTAGCCATTCAACTGTGAATCATTTTAATGAAACAGTTGTTCCCTTTCCAACAGTGATTTTTTTTAAATTTGATTTTATTTTATTGAGAGACAAGTATCAATGAGATACTTGTTTTTAAAGCTGATTAATAGGACAGTTTCAACAATTAATACTTTTTATATTGTTATCTTCCTAGTGGTTATGCATAGTACAAGAAGCAGACAGGGTCTCTTGTCCAAACACTATTATCATAAACCTTTCTTCTCATAGGATTAAGCAAAAGTAGCTGCATATATATTCTAACTATTTTGTGTATACAAATATAAAATGGTTCTTCCTTTGCATCCCTCTTTTTGTTTAGTCCTGTCAGAGATGAAGATTCTATTGGCACTCACTTATTATAGGTGCTTGAACTCAGCAGAACACTCCAACACAGTCCAGCAGTCCACAGTAGTAGTGGGTCATCCACAGAAGTTGTTGACTAGAGTCTTTTACACCTCAGCATATTAATATGGATTTACTTTATATACCTCATTTTTATACTTTTCTGCTGAATGGTTAAGACCAAGATAAAGCAAGACCTATATGACAAGAAATGTAACTTTTGTATCTGATAAGGTCAGTCAAATCCCCTCAGGGTTTATCCTGAAACCATGTACCACAGTTTGCAGATCCTTTGTTAGTATCAGCCGTGTGTATGAGTCACGGCCATTTCTTTAGCAATTTGCTCTCTGTGGAAACCTGAGAGAAAGTTTTCTCTCCATGTGACTCTCCATAGGCATACCATAGATCATTGATCATATTTCTCTGTGGCCCCATAATCTCCTTGATCAGAAAATTTGGGGCACAGCTGAAAAAAATGAAAACAGAGGTGTCTATAGAATAAAGATATTTATGAAATTCTAGGAAAAATTAATATAAAATATGCTAAATACAAGCTACATACATTTTTAAATTCTAGTATAGCTTTTCATAAAAACACAGGCAAGTAATAAATTACATTCAGACAATCAAAAATTTTTAAAAAAGCCATGCTTGTTTCACTGGGCCCAGAATATCAAAATCTGGAGAGAAAAGATATATGGCCTTTATTCCCAAACAAAATAACATGACCAATTGGCTTGAGGAATATACTGCCTATAAGTAGGTAACCTGAAAAACTAAACCAAAAAAAAAAAAAAAATTCTTCAGTGAATTGAGTGAAAAATTTTTTTAAAAAAAGAATGAGAAAGTAGAAGTATAAAAGGATTGTATCAAGTAATTTAAAGTATTAAATATTGGCAAACATGGGACATTAGAGAATCTGATGAGAAACTGATGTAAAAGACTAGAAAATACAATGGTAGGAACAAGACTTCAGGCTACATTTCTCTTAAGTCCACAGGCGGGAAGCCAGCCCCTGCAGGGAGGTAAAGAGCCCATTTGGTTACCCAAGGATCCAAAGTCCTCTAGGCATCTGCTTCGCCACCTCATAAAGTGCATGGAGAGAGCTGGCATGCGCAATTGTCCAGAAACTGAACATGGAAACTCAGAAATGGAAAATGTGAGATCTAGCTATTTTCTTCTTTCTTTTCCTTTTTTTTTTTCCTTTGGTATTTTGGTCTATAGGATGTTAGAAGGGATTCACTACTAGATTGGACTTGAAGTGATCTGCCTGTTTACAGCCTCCCAAGAGCTGGAATTACAGGCACGCAGCACCATGCCCAGTCTCACTTGCCGTCTCAATGCATCCCAGGGGCGAGGCTGGCATGGCAGGCCTGGGTAACAAATCCCCAGCCTCTGTGCCTGCTTGCAGACACTTTAATCCACTGAGCTATTTGGCTGGCCCTCAAGCTGTTTTCTTATACAAAATATATTTGGAAATCACATACATCACGTTGCTCCCATCCAACTAAGCAAAGCTGAGATGGTTTTTACCTAGCTATGGGGAGACCATGAACCAGACCTTTGGCTTAGTAACACATGAGCAATTAAAACCGCAATGCATTGGTACATGTGTACAGAAGCCTTTGCAAACTGAAAGGAAAGCAGAGAGGATAACTGATAGGGTTCAGTTAGCTAACAACTATTGTTGTCACATAAAATTAACAGCAAAAATCACAGCAGAAGCTAGAAAGGGAATCTATAACCAATAAAAATAATTCATATTTATTACCCTAAATTATTATTAGAGGAATTGAAAATATGCAAATAAAAAATTCTTGTTTGCCAATTTAGTTAGGCAAAGTTTAGCTTTAAATATTAAAAAAATACCAAAGTAAGTTACTTTATGTAACTTGTGTTTCTATGTAAAACACAACCCTTTTCTTTCCTGGTGTTTTTTCAGCACGTGTTTCACTCATGCATACACTCATCTTGGAGAGGTGCTGTGTGCACACATTCCATCTTCATTCTACTTCTTTTCCCCACCCTGTTTTCTTCTCTTGGTCTCTTTCACATTTTTCAAGAGGTCTGTTTCCTTGCTCTTTTCCAGCTGGAATCATTGAGGCTGTAGTAGAGAAGGAAAAGAAGGTATCTGCTGTGCCAGAAACTCTTAAGAATAAGTGAAGACATTTTTCAGAGCTGAAGATAAAGCACCTGAGAAAGAAGTTTGCCCAGAAGATGCTTTGCAAGGTGAAGAGGAAGCTCATCTATGAAAGAGCCAGACACCATCATAGGGAGTACAGACAGATGTACAGAACTGAGATCCCAATGGCTAGCAGGGTGGGAAAAGCTGGAAACTTCTATGTCCCCGCAGAGCCCAAACTGGCATTTGTCATCCAGATCAGGGGCATCAGCCAAAAGGTCCCCAAGGGGGTGCAGCTTCTTTGCCTTCTGCCAAATCTTCAATGGTGCCTTTGTTAAACTCAACAAGGCTTTAATTAACATGCTGAGAATTGTGGAGCCACATATGTTACATGGGGGCACCCAAACCCAAAGTCAGTGAATGAGCACAACCAATAAGAAACGAATTGCCTTGAGAGATAATTCATTGACTGCTTGATCTCTTGGTAAATATGGAATCATCTGCATGGAAGATCTGATTCATGAGGTCTATACTGTTGGAAAATGCTTCAAAGAGGCAAATAACTTTCTGTAGCCATTAAAGTTATCATCTCCTTGAGGTGGAATGAGCTAAAAGGCCACCCACTTTGTGGAAGGTGGAGATGCTGGAAAGAGGGAAGACCAGATCAACAGGCTTATTGGAAGGATGAACTAAGGCACGTACCATGGTGTTTTTATGATTTGGTTAATAAAGTATCTACTTCCAAATTGAACAAAAAAAACACAAAAGGTCTGTCTCCTTTCTCTCTATATCTTTTATTTTGCTCTTTCTTTATAGTTTGGATTTTCCATGTAGGAGAAAAAAATGTACTATTTAAGCTTTTATGTCTACTTTATTTCATTAACCATTACAGTCTCAGAGTGCATCCATTTCCCTACAAATGACTCAGTTTCCTCCATGTATAGTACTCCATTGAGTCTGTGTACTACATGTCTTTAACTATTCACCCACTGATGGACATATAGGCCTCTTCCAAAATTTAGCTATTAGGAGTTATGCTGCTGTAACCATAGGCCCCCATGTACCACTGTAACACTCTGTCTCTAATCCAATGGGAAGATACCTAAAAGGGTATAGCTGGGTCTAGTAAAATTTTTAGTTTGGTTGTTTAAGGAGTCACCATATGGACTTCCATAGTGGTTATACTAATTTACAATCTCCCTAATGGTGTAGAAGTGTTTCTTTATGTCCTGCAGCCTTGCAAGCATTTATTATCGTTCGTTTTCTTGATGGCCATTGCTTCTGGAGTAAGACTGAATCTTCCATAGATTTATTGGCCACTTGTGCTTTTTTTTAGAGAAGTCTATATTTGTTTTAGTTGTCTGTTTCTTGATTGAGTCTTTCATTTTGGGAAGTTTAACTTTTTGAGTTCTTTATACAATCTAGATATTGGTCCTTTGTTTGGAATAGCTGGCTAATTTATTCCCATGCTGTAGGCCATCTTTTCACTCTTCTGATCATTTTCTTTGCTGTGCAGAAGCTTTTAAATGTAATCCTATTTGTTAATACTTTTTATTTTTTGTGCAACTCGAGTTCTGTTTAGACAGTCTTTGCCTATGACTGTCTTCAAGTGTTTTACCTTACAGCAGATTGTCTCCATTTCAATATCCAGGTCTTTGCTCTATTTTGATTGTTTAGTAAATAGAGACACATAGATCTTGGGGGCTGGGGAGATAGCTCAGTAGAATAAGAGCTTGCCTGGCAAGCTCAGGATCCTGAGTTCAATCCCCAGTGCTTCAAAAGAGAGAGAGAGAGAGAGAGAGAAGCACAGATCTAGATTCAGTCTTCTTCATGTAAATAACCAGTTTTCATTTGTTGAGAAGCTAACTGTTTCGCATCCTTTATCATTTACCCCATTGTCTAAATCTCCCTGGGTTGTTCCTGCGTCCTCTGATGTGTTCCTTTGATCCAGATGTCTCTTTATGTGCCAGTGCAATGCTTTTTCCCTTAATCATGGTGGCTTTGTAATGCAGATTGAGATCCAGAATCACAATGCCTTCTTCTTTGTTCTTGTTCTTCAGGATTGCTTTTGCCAATTCTGGGTCTATTCTGGTTCCATGAAAAATTTAGGATTGTAAAGCAATATTTTATCTTTCATTCACTAGGAAAGGGGAAAAAAAAGCAGAGAAAACTCCAATAACACTTAAAATTAAAAAACACAGATAACAGAAATGAAATCATCCAAGCAATTTGAACAAAAATAAAACTAGATTTGACTATTTAGGAAAAAAAATCTAACAATATGCAATTTCAAAACTCACATCTAACAAAATGCTAACACAAAGGGAACAAAAATTTACCAGGAAAAATAAAACCAAAGGAGCACAAATAATGATATTAATTTCAAACAAAGTAAAATCAAACATCATTTTTATTAATAAACAATTTAACTTCTAATGAAAATAATCAAAACCTCTATGGTGGAAGTAGAAAGCATTACTGACACAAAAAAATGATTCTTGGTTAATAAATTTGAAGCAACTTTATTTTATGGAAAACAGAAAAAAAATAATAGGAGAATAATGTTATTGTTATCATAAGTTGCTATCTTTAAAGTAATTGCTCAGGGTACATGATATGGACATAAAAATTTCTCCAATCAGTGTTAACACAAACCTTTGCTTTTAATAATTGAAGAGACTCTAATAGTATAATTGTTGACTTACATTTTTTCCTTTTTCTACTACCCTTTCCCCTTTCACCAGTCCTTTTCCCTTTTGAATAATTTCTTCCCATTCCACATATCTATTGTACATTTTAGACTTTATTTACTCTTTAAAATTCTCACACACTGAGACAATTTTATGTTTACACATGTAAAACTGATTTATGTAGGTGGTTTCAAGTTACATACATTTTCTTATAAAAGCCTCAAGTTTTTCCCTCTTGATGGATGAGTAGTACTCCATTATATAAAAGTACCACATCTTTTTAATACATTCCTCAGCTGATGGGTACTTAGGTTGTTTCCAAGATTTAGCTCTGACAAATTATCCTTATACAAACATGAGTGCACATATATTACTGTGGTATGATGTTTTTAATTCTTCTAGGAAGATACACAAAAGGGGAATATGTGGGTTGAATGAGACTCCAAGTCCTAATGTATTTAGGAATCTCTGCACTGATTTCCACAGTGGTTGCACCAGTCTGCACTCCCACCAGCAGTGAGGAAGAGTTCCTTTTGCCTACTGCCCTGCCAGCATTTGCTTTTGGTTGATTTCTTAATGGTAGCCATGTTTTCTGGATTGAAATGAAATGTCCATGATACTTCAATTTGCATCTCTTGAATAACCAATAATATTGAACATTTTTAGGATGTTTATTTGCCTTTTTATTTATTTTTATTTATATGCATTCATCTTAGATGTCTATTTTGGGTCTTTGAATTTGGGGAATCTTTTTTTTTTCAACTCATATGCTGTCAATAGACATCCTTGGTCTTAACAAAAAGACAACTCACTAAAAATATTTTCACACTGGGTTCTTTTTCACTTTATTGGTGATTTCTTCTGCTGTGTAAGTTCTTTTTAATAAAATAAGATCAGAGTGAATCAGCTTATTTTTACAGGAAAATACTGATGAAAGTTCCACAGGAATTTGAATAGTATAATTAATGAGGCTATGTTTAGATACAGGAACTCTTATTGCCAGAGGGCACTTACCATCAAGTTATCATATAGTAAATACTTCATGACAATAATATCAAAGTCCCATGAATCAACAAATTATAAAATGCACAATTTCTTCCTAACAAGCAAGTAGCAAACACTGAACAAAAAAGATCCAAATCACTTGAAAATTTTTTTAAAGTTCTTATTAAATAACTTTAGAGTGAACAGAAAAATCAAACTATAATCATTTTTTAAATTAAAAACTCCAGTTGGGAAAATAAAAATGATAGTAAATGAACTCACAATTGAAATCAAAACAGTCAGTAAAAGTCTTAAGAAGAGAGGATGTGTAAAATTATTCATTGTGTTCATTTATTTATTAAAATGTTTCTGGAAGCCTATTATATTCCAGAAACACTGCAAAAACTGGAGATGCATGGAACTTATGTTTCAGCAAGCACACAAATAAGCAGAGAAGTAAACACATAGATATGTAGTTATCTAGTAGCATTATTTAAAGATCACTGTAGTAAAGAAAACTATAATAGGGTAAAGAGTGAGACTCAGATGAGGTAGAAGGGATTTGCAGTTATTTACATAAAAAGTATAGAAGTTTTACTTGCCAAAGTGACATTCAAAAATAGGTTTGAAAGAAAAAAGGAAGAGCAGAAAACATCTGGAAGAAGAGCTTGATGAAAAAATGTACCAAAAAACTGGCAAATTAGGAATCTGAGAGCTTAAAAAAAGTTGTACAGACAGCTTTCAATAATAAAAAAAATAACTTTTAAGAAATTAAAAAAGAAGCCGGGTGTGGTGGCCAGGCCTGTAATCCCAGCACTTGGGAGGCTGAGGCAGGAGGATTGTTGCAAGTTCAAGACTAGCTTGAGCTACAAAGTGAGCTTAAGGCCAGCCTGAACTGCATAGTGAGACCCTGTCTCAAAAAGACAAAAAAAAAAAAAGAAAAACAAAATTAAAAAAGAAAACATGCACATGTAAATATAAGAGGCTATAACAACAAACATAAGAGAAATTTTTTAGAAAGTAAACACTTGAATGATACAGGAAAGTATTGGCTTTTATTTCTGGTTGAAATGTGAAGTGTTAACAACTTCTGACAATGCCACCATTACGGAGTACTGGACTATACTGAAATATTTTGCTGAATTCATGCACTTACAATATTTAAGTGACAATGGAATACCCTTCTCTAATAAAACTAAACAAAAAAGGAGATACAAATGAATGACCATTCTGTATCTGTATATTCCCAATAGTTATGATAGATATACAGCTACATTCCCTTAATTCAATGAATAAAATAATTTGTTCTAATAGTGTTTGTGGACAGGATATCATGTCTGCATCTTGTACTATGAATAACCACTAAGAAGACAATAATATGCAATGTATTTATTATTGAAACTGTCCTACTTATCAGTTTTAAAACTGTCTCATTGCTATTTGTGGTGAAAGAATTGTGAAGTGTTGATGAAATTTCAAAATGACAAATCGCAAAATACTAGCTCATCTCTCCTCTAGGTGCCATGTCAGTCAGCAGTCACGTGGCTCGGTGCATCCTTGCCTTGTAGTTCAGCTGTGCTTTGGACCTGCACTGCACTCTGATCTCAGTTAACAGCCTCCTTGCTCAGAGAAGCTGACATCATCACTTGCAGAGTCGCGGTGTGGGAGTAGACAACAAGGCTACAATGAGGCAAAGTGCCAATGCACACCAGGCTTGCTCTGTCCAAACTTTATCTCAGCCAAATTTCAGCTTCCCTAAGTTGTTATCACTAGGGGATAACTGTGAAGATTTGAAACCAAGTACACTAAATCCACTAAAGAATCATATAATGTGACTATGAATCAAGGACAAATAATGTATAATTTTAAAAAATACTTTTAAAGTTAAACAAAGAAACAGAGAACTTAGGATATGAGGTTTTAAATTACATTTTCCTGTGGTCTGGGACATTCAGATCAATGTTCAAAGAAGCTTTACTTTAAAGAGAATAACCAAAGAACTGCCAAATATCCACTCTGGGGCTTATTAAATGAAATAAAAATTAGATCTGTTCCCTTCACCCCCATTCACCCATCTCCAGCTTAGTTAAAGAAAAAGCAATGATTAAAGAAAGTAATGTTCTACACAATTTGCCTGAGATGTGAGCTGTCAGCCTATGGCAGACAATGGCAGGGATTCTTCTCTATTTTCCCCCTTTAATTTAATGGAGGAGAATCTCTAGCAAAACCAGTCAGAGATCTGCTCCACCCGAAAAAAAAAAAGAGATTGGCAGCTCCTGTTCCATTTGGATAATTAGTGCAGAACAGATGGACGTTGGCTATGCCAAGTGCAGGGCGGACTGTGAAAGGAGAGCTCTCGGGAGAACCAGGCACATCTTTCCCATAGTGGACTTGAGCAGCTGGAAAGAGCAGGCCAAGAAAAGAGAGCAGCAGTGTAGGAATGCCGTCACCTGGATCATTTCCAGGAGGCGATGTGATGTGAAACACAGCCTGAAGCACCTGCTGTCAGGGAACTCAGCCATGCTGCCAGAGTTGCAAGGAAGTTCCTCCAGTACTCCTACCAGCAGAATACTTGCAGCCTGGGGTTCACAAAGTTATCAAAGGCAAGAGCAGTCCAATGGGAGACTTTGACCATGCTCTTCTGGTCTCCCAGCATCCATTCTCAAGCCTGTAGGAGCCAAGAAAGCAAGCAGAGGGACAAGCAGGAAGAATTCTGGAATCCCGGTCAGTGAAATAACCGATTTTGCTGATCCCCTGCTGTAACCTCCAGCCACAGGCCCTACACAGGTGGAAGAGGAAGAGCTTTAAAGTTGAAATAGGATAATAAAAGTTATGTTGATCACCTTTCCTTTACTGCAACACAATACCTGAACTCCACATTTTGACAGGAAAAGTGCTTATTTTGGCTCACGGTTTCAAGCCTTGGGCCTGCTTTGGGTCTGGTGGGGACGTAGCACCTCTTGGCCCAGCTCATGCTGGAGTGAAGTCTGCTCCCTGATGGCTGAGAAACTAAGGTGGAAGGAAGAAAAGTCCCCAATTCCCTATGAGACCATGACCCTCAACAATCCAAAGCCTAGTACATTTGGTCACTACCTTCAGCTCTGCAAACACATCTTCTCCTTGACTTCACTCCAATGTTCACCACCTCCCAGTAACACTAAGCTGAGATTCCATGTACCAGCCCAGAGAATGAAACTATAGTACAAAGGTCTTAGTGGCTCCCCAATCACGGCTGAGCTAAGTTCTTAGGGTCCTCTCCTCAGAACTTAGGTGGCAGGTTGTAATGACCTGCAGAAGTGACTTTTCTAACATACACACAGCAACAGAACATTGCAAGGAAAGAGAAAAGAGAAAGTGTAGGCCAAGGAGTCAGCTCAGTGGCATAAGCACCTGCCTGGCAAGCACAAGGTCTTGAGTTTGATCCCCAGCACTAGGAAAAAAAAAAAAGAAGAAAAACATGATCAAGGGCTGGAGAGATGGCTCAGTGGAATAAGCACTTCCCTGGCAAGTGTGAGGGCCTGAGTTCAGCATCTGGTTCTGCAAAAAAAAAAAAAAAAAAAGCATGATCAAAACAAATGAACAATAGAAATCAATACTAATTTAACAGAGATGGCTTATTTATCTGATAGAGAATTCAAATTAACAGTCATGATGTTCACTGAGCACAGGAGAAAAAATGCATAGACAGTGAAAGTGTCAACACAGAGATTAAAACCACTGAAAGAAATTAATGCAAACCTAGTATGTGTGCTGAAAGTGTTGCCAGCAGAGTGTGCTCCACTTGGATGTGATCTGTGTCCCAAGGGCATGTGTGCATGTGGTGAAAGCCTGGTCCTCGGTGAGGTGGTGTGGATGTGAGTGAAAGGCTTCACTCAGTATGGTGTGCTCTGCCAAGTGCAGAGACTGCGGCAAGGAACCGAGACAAATGGTGCTTCTGGACTTGACATGGCTAGTTTTGTACTTGCCTGGAGTACAGGAGCTACTGAACCAGTCTGTGGGTGCCTCTTGTATTAGTCTGTGTGTTCTAGAGCTAGCCCTGGTGTTAGGAGTCAGTGGCTCACCATTCCACCATCCTGGTGATGTCCCCACAAAACTGACTTTTTACTGCAAATCCACAAAGGTTTACATTTACTGAAAGCCTTTGGAAAAGAATTTCTATGTGGTTGTTCTGATTAGAAGCCTATTAAATAAGGAGAAAAGGAGAGAAGTTTGTCTGCTTAAATTTACATAACTTATGAAAAGATGAGTATCATAATAAATAAAAATGTTTTGGAATTTTAATTTGTATGCACATTTACTATAAGTTAGGACTTGTTTATTATATTCTTGAGAATATAGTAGAAAAATAAATAACTGTGACAATGTCAAGCTTTATATTCACAAACAATTACATGCACACATATGGTATGTGTTCACTACATACATGCATATTTAACACATGTGCTATATAAATATAAATATAGATATATATATATATATGTATTTGGATAGGTAAAACACAAAAACACATGCTAAAAATGAAGAAGCATGCTAAAATATAATGAAAAATATTATGTTATATGAATATTTGCTTTCATGAATAAAATATGTATAGTCTTTCTACATAGTAAAAAAGGTTACCTATGACCTGTCAGGAAAGCACAGACATATTACCACCTAGATAATCTCCAAGTAACAAACTTCAAGGGATTGGAACTGTAAGTTGACATTATCAAAGAAAGATCAAATCACAGAAAATATTTCTTTATTGAATTATACAACAAAATTTATCAATATTTTGTTTTATAATGATATAGAACAGTTTAGAAAATACTAATGCAATGTATACTTCATTTTTATACTTTTCTGCTGGATGGTTAAGACCTAGATAGAGCAAGACTTATATACCAACACATGTACTTTATGTTTCTTATGCGGTCAGTGAAGTCCCCTCAGGCTTTATCTTATAGTCCTGTACCTTATTCTGTAGATCCTTTGTCTGTGTCATCCATGTGGATGAGTCATGGCCAATGTTTGACCAGTTTGCTCTCTGTGAGAGCATGAGAGAAAGTTTTCTCTCCATGTGACTCTCCCCAGGCACACTATAGAACTTCAGTCTCTTTCCTCTGTGGCTCCATAATCTCCTTGTTCAGAAAATTTGGAGCTCACCTGAGTTTCATGATGTTGCAGTACAGGTTCTCCTATGTCCTGAGTCTTCGCTGACCTTGAAAGGCTAGGGCCAAAATGTTGGTTGGCCTTGTGGCTCTTCTATTTCTCCAATTTTGATCTGTGAACTTAGGTTGTTAACCATCCAGAAGAAAAGCTGATTAGTATCCCGCAGCATTTGCCTTATCAGACTCAATTGTTTTTAGTTGTTGTTGTATGTTTCCATTTGTATTTCTGCTTTTCGCTTCATATACTAGGGAGACTATACAATATTTACACGTGTGTCTAGTTTATTTCACTTATGAGTATATGTTCAAGTGGCATCCACTTCAGTACAAATGCTTCAAACTTATCATTCTTAATAGCTGAGTAATACTCCATTATATAGAAATACCACATCTTTTTTCAACCATTCCTCATGTGATGGACATCTTGGTTGTTTCCAAGATTTTGCTATCACACATTGCGCTGCTATAAACATAGGTACACATATATCACTATGATACAACGTTTTCAGTTCCTTTGGGAAAATTCTCAGTAGGGGGATAGCCAGCTTGAATGGGATTTCCAGTCCTACTCTTTTGAGGAGTCTCTACACTGACCTCCACAATGGTTGTAACCAGTCTACATTCCCTCCAGCAGTGAAGAAGTATTCCCTTTTCCCCATAACTCACTATTGTTGTGGAATGCTGGACTGTGTTGGATTGTGTTGTTGAGTTCAAGCACCGAAGTTCGTTGAATGACAATGGAGTGCCCATCTCTGACAGGTGTAGACAAAGGAAGGGGTATAGAAAGGAATAATCATGATGTGTGTGTATAGACAATACAGTTGGGATAGATAACGCTGTGCTTCTACATAATCCTATGAGAGGCAAGATTTGCACTAATGGTGGTTGGACAAGATATTATGTCAGCTTCTAGTACTATGGACAACCGCTAGGAAAATAACAAGGTAGAAAGTATTAATTATTGAATCTTTGATGTAATTCAGGTACAAAAAATAAGATACACAAACAACTACACTCTCTTTCTTTACTGATAAGAGACATATGCTATAACAATGTCTGTAAATATAATATCATGTATGCACCTTCTATGATACCAAAACATTATAAAAACAGTTTTGCAATGTATTAATTTATGAAATCCATCTTGTCAAGGTATCTTAAAATTGTCTCATTGATATTTGTACTTCAATAAAACAAAAATTAAAAGAAAATACTAATGCAAAACCTTCTCAGTCTTGAGAAATATTTTTTTCAAACCTCTGATTAATAAGTAACAAAATCAAGCAAAGGCTAGCAGAATTACACACCTGTAATTCTAGAACGATGAGAGGCTGAAGCAGGAGAATTACAAGTTCAAATCCAGCTGGAACAACAGAACAAGTCCACAAGTCCCCGTCTCAAAATCAGAAACAGGGCTGGCCAGATAGGTCAGTGGATTAAAGCGCCTGCTTCAGGAACTGGGGTTTGATCCCCAGTGTACCATGCCGGCCCCATCCTACGGGCATGCTGAGACTGTGAATGAGACGGGGTATGGTGGCATGCATCTGTAATATCAGAATTTTGGAGGCTGAAAATAATAGTCTAATTATTTTCTAATAATTAGAAAGTCTAATCTATGTAGTGAGACCCTGTAGACCCTGTACTAATACATAGGAAAAAAAAAATCAGAAACAGAGTCCTGAAGATGTAGCTCAATGCAAAGGTCTTGTAGCAAAAACCAAACTCAGAGGGCCAGTCAAATAGCTTACCAGATTAAAGCATTTGCAAGCAGGAGCAAAGGCCAGGGGTTCTATCCCTAGGTATGCCGTGCTGGCCTTGCCCCAAGGGCTCGCTGAGATGGCAATTGAGACTGGGCATGGTGTCGCGTGCCTATAATCCCAGCTCTTGGGAGGCTGTAAAACAAGCAGATCGCTACAAGTCTGATCTAGACCCTTGAACACTCTGTAGACCCTTCCCCCTGCCAAAACAGCAGCACAATTTACTAAAGTGTGCTTATAAAAGAATATAAAGGCATCTCAAATACAGATTCAGCTGGCTGGGCCTTAGGGCAAATGGAAACCAGGAGTTCTGATACCTTTGTGACTCTTTCCCCACATTTCACCACTGTGTATTAGTATACATTTCAGTCTTTTTTCTACCTCTTCCATTCATCAGTGAGAAATTATGGCCAACAGTAAATAACTCTGAAGTTCAAAATTTAAAAGACCAGATGGAAGAAAACCAAACTTAATAATTCATGTCCCTAGAGAAGCTTTAAAGAGGTTAGTCCTTCTGTTCTAATATAGTTGCTCTAGTTACAACAAGGTAGATAGAGTTAGTGGAGGGTACAAGTACCCTTAGATAGATAATAAAGGAGGCATGTAATTCTAGAAGTTTCCACCATGAAGAGTAGAGAGCTAATGCAAAGGTCGTTTAAATTCTCCAATTATGGAAATATACACTATAATCTGACAATTTCTGTTAGATTTTATTGTAGTGGTTTAAGAAAATGTGTTTGTTCTTGAAAAGTCAAGATGATACATCCTACCTTAAGTAATCAACAGTCTCTTCTATTTGTTAGCGTGCCTTGTAAAAGAATTAGTCCAGAAATAAGAAATCAAGCTAGCAAATACATATTAATTAGAACAATCATTTGGCACAGTGAACAGAGAAAAGGTGTGCCTATTGCTGGGGGTGGGGCATAGTGAAATAATCAGCACTCACAAAACAGCAATACAGAGAAGAAAATGGGATGAGGGAGATTAGCAGATACTGTAAGTACAGAAACAAAACAGAGCATAAAATCATGCTCCCTGGTGTCTCTTGCTTCTTGTCTGGAGAACTGAGTACAAGGAGCTGTTAACTCAATACACTGACTCTACTTCCCACATTAAACACAAAAGAAGTGAAAGCTGTTTTCTAAATTTGAACTTAGAACCTGATACTGATATAACTTAATAGCCTGATAATAATAAGTACACATATAAATTTTTACACTGGCATCACATTCATAAATAAGAAAGCATCCAAAATTCAGTTACTATCAGAAAATAAGTATTACAGCCATCAATATTACTCTCTAAATAGTAAAATCACAGTGAGTGGGCTGAAATAAATATCCTATTGCCATGTAAACAGCAAGTGGATGTTGGTAGACCAGTATCATTTCTCTGAGCAGTTTTATTTCCCAGACATAGGTAGCATCAGTGGTGAGCCATGAGTGGTCTCATGTGGCACTCATTTACAGAATCCAATTACCTTATTCTCTTAGTTTCAGCAATTTAATTTCACATTAGCTTTTGACTTAAAAAAAAAAATCAAATTCAAACTACTCCTTATGCTTCCTTAGATTCTAAGTCCTTTGCTACTTTCAAGCAAAGCTTTGGAATCCTTTGCTATTATTAATGTTGTTTTCTCATAATTCCTGAAAAATTCATGTACATACAGAAATGCTAATCTGCTCACTATAATACATATCTGTTTAAGCTATCATTTTCTGTCCATATTAATAATCATTAAACTATGTTATTTATTAGAACCCAAAATTTTCTATTCTACTTGTTCTATATATCCCATTTCTGAGTTCAGTAAGCTTACAGTATTTCAGAATCTTAGGTACAAAACTTAAGTTCTACTGTTATCATATTTAGACCAATGTTTATTGTGGGAGGGTAAGATATATTGATAAATAGGCTATTAGTCAATATTCAGGTAACTACAATATCATTGAACTTAGATTGTCACAAGCAGATATTTGGGGACATATTATTTTCCAAGTCAAATTTTAAGGAACTGTATTTCCAAAGGCATATTCTCTCAATACAAGTTTCTTTTATTTGAAGAAAATAGTAATAGTGATTTTAATAATAATAATAATTTGAAATCATAGTCTTCCATCTTATACAAATACCCATTTTCTTCTATCATAATTCTCTATAAACCTTTAATCAGCCTAAGGTACTTAGTAATTATTATTAATTATGACTTCAATCACAATTTTCACACAGTTGCAATATACTCAAATGTGTAAGACATTATTATTTTGTCACCTGTAATGATTTATTTCTGTTTCTGGAGCAAGGGATGTTACAAACACAAAATAGACACAAGCAATGTATTTCTTGTTGATCGTTGCTAGCACATGTGTTCTTGGGAAAGATTCTAATTGATCTGAAAATACAAATGAGCTGTGCTGGCCCCACCCCTGAAGCATGCTGACTTGGCAACTGAGGCTGGGTGTAGTGGTGCACACCTATAATCCCAGTGCTTGAGAGGCTGAACACAGGTGGATCACTACAAATCTGATCTGTGTAGTGAGACCCTGTGCTAGATAGCAATAAAAAAATCATTACAGTCTATCTACAGAATGTGAAGAGAACAATTGTCATGAAATTAAATCTCACCCAATACATTAAGTATACTGAAAATATTTCAGGATACATTGAGAAAAAATATACATGTGGGGGCTGGCGAGATAGCTCAGTAGTCTAAAGCACTTGCTTGGGCAAGCTTAGGCAGGCACAGAGGACTCTGGTTTGATCCCCAGTACCATATGCCATGCAGCCCCACCCTCAGGGCAAGCTGAGCTGGCAAAAAATTTTATATGTATTATATACATGTGTGTATATATATATATATATATATGACATTTTAAAATTTTATATGTATTAAATACATATATATATCACATTTATATACCACTAAGTCTCTTAATTTAAAATAAATCACTAGATATAATAAGAATACAAAAAGTAGTTCCTTTTTCTTTTGCTATGTTTCATTTATCCTGGAAGGAAAT